>VONZ01001461.1:0-141234 GCA_012976165.1 Labeo catla | reverse complement strand
CTTTATGGTAGGGATTCACACGCTATTGCCCATACCCTTTCTTGAGTAGGTTAAAACCCCGGCCACCTTGGGTCCCACTCCTTATGAGCATCTGCCAGGCTAAAGTAATGGTAATACACACGCTAGTTCCTGCGCACTCTCTAGGATGTGGGTTCACGCTCAAACTCATGCCCGTCCTCTGAGTTGGTTGTCCCCGGTCACCTTGGGCCTCACTCTACTTTTCAGGTAAGTATTTGGGTATGCAGCTCAGGCTTTGGCCGTAGGGGATAATGTCACTGACAGCCGTCACTTTGTCTCAGGGGCAACTCCCTGAACTCCCAACTCCCTTAAGCCGCATCTCAAAATGCATGTTAGATGAAAACGTTGTGCATTATGATTGAGTTTGTAGCTTAATCACTATATTTTAATTAATTTAAACACTGCAGTTTCAGTTGGTGACAGTTCAATAGGAAATCAGTTGAAAGCATCACTTAATCGACCTTTTCCTTCCCATAAAAGTAGGTGCGGCCATTTTTAAATTTAATGGATCTGGCTTCCAGTCTCATCCGCGTCCAGCTATATTATAATGCATCATCTTGATTATGAGCACACTGGTTTGTAGTGTGAACATTTTTACCATTTACTCCATGTTGTTATTCTTTTCTCAATTTTCCCTATTAACCAGAAGTCTCGCCTATAGATTTCTTATGTGTTGAAGAAAAAGGAGGATACCACTGAAGTGAATGTTCAATGTATCAGTATATCTTGTGACAAATATGTCATATGTGAGAAATTATTGTTGTATCTGATTGTATTAGTCTTTATAGAGTGATAGTCAATGTTAAAACATCAAATGGGAGAAGCAGTTGAACACAAAACAGCATAAAAACAAGAAGTTAAAGAGGGAAAATGGTATCATTCAACTGAACCAACAGCTTGAAAAAGGTGTAGTGAATAATGCAAGTCACACTGAACTCTAAAATTGATACCCATGCAGTGCAGGAAATCCACCATGCAGTGGAGAGGAAAACCAGGACTGCAGACTGCTTCCTAAGACACAGAAGAATAGATTAAAATCTCCCTTTAAAAATGGCATTTATAGCCCAATAATGCATGGTGTGAAAAACTAAACTACTCAAGATTTTATTTTAATTAACCTGTCATTACTGTTCAAACAGTTCAGACACAAGAGGAAGAAATCACTTATGCTGAGCCAACATTCAACAAAAGAAACACACATAAATCGGTAAGATTATTTATTCCTGTTTTTTTGTGTCTCTTTGTATTATAGAATCAGATTTATGTATATGTGTTTCCCTTTCGAGGAACTCAAACTGCGTCCTGTAGGGGTCGCTATGGGGAATGTCATCTCCGTGACCTGTGTCTGTAGCCTACATACAAAAACAACAACACTGTTGACCAGCAACAGCCTATGACCCGTGGGGTCGTCTCAACGAACGCTATCTTTCTGACCATAGCCTCCCAGCTCAGGTGAGTCTTCCATTTCTTCCCGACCTCCATACGGAGATCGAGAAGGTATGGAAAAGGCAGCATTCTTTGCGCATCCATAATTTTCCTCATTCTAATTATGCTAACATTGAGGGGATGCGTGAGTATGGCTATGAGAGGATGCCCCCTGTAGAAAAGACGCTAGCTAGCTATCTCTCTGTGGGTGAAACATCTTCTCTTAAAACTCCCTCCTTGCCATCTATACCCCTTCAAGTAACATCTTGTTTAAATGGCAGGGCGTATGCAGCAGCAGGTCAGACTGTGGGTGTGTTGCACACTATGGCAGTGCTTCAAGCTTACCAGGCTGATCTGTTGAAAGATCTGGACAAAGGTCAGGGCCTTTCCCCTGATGAGGTTGCTGAGCTGCGCCACACCACGGATTTTGATCTCCGTGCCACCAAGCAGGCCACCACTGCCATGGGCAGGTCCATGGGGGCCATGGTCATCACGGACAGACATCTGTGGGTGAATCTGGCTGACCTCGGGAAGAAAGAGAGGGGCTTTCTTGTCGATGCGCTGGTCTCGCCTTCCGAGCTTTCCGGTGCCTCCGTCAGATCACATTCAAGGCCTCTTTGACAGGGTGTGACGATGTTCCCCCTGCTGTGGGAGGGTCTCTTAGAGCTTGTCACCCCTGGGCAGATCAGGTGTTCCTCCTGTCTCTTGGGAGTTAGAAGCCTGTCCCGATGCGCTAACTGTCTGTTTGGCGTGGCGATGCTCCCCTCACTTTTAGGGTTTGCTCTGAGCATTGCCCCATTCGGGTAACTGAGGTTTGCCCTTACTGCCTTCCCCTTGGATCCTTGTTTGGAATGCCTGCAGTGCTCCCCTCATTCTGAGGGTTATCTTCTAGCACACCGTTTCTAAGCAGTATTTCTAAAATCCATTTTTATGGTAAGGCCACAAGAACCCTTGGGTGCTTTTTCAAATCCATGTATATGGTAAGTGCACACACGAACCTTTGGGCACTTTTCTAAAATCCACATTGTGGTATGGAATGCACCGGAGTTCTGCATCTATTCTAAAATCCTTTATGGTAGGGATTCACACGCTATTGCCCATACCCTTTCTTGAGTAGGTTAAAACCCCGGCCACCTTGGGTCCCACTCCTTATGAGCATCTGCCAGGCTAAAGTAATGGTAATACACACGCTAGTTCCTGCGCACTCTCTAGGATGTGGGTTCACGCTCAAACTCATGCCCGTCCTCTGAGTTGGTTGTCCCCGGTCACCTTGGGCCTCACTCTACTTTTCAGGTAAGTATTTGGGTATGCAGCTCAGGCTTTGGCCGTAGGGGATAATGTCACTGACAGCCGTCACTTTGTCTCAGGGGCAACTCCCTTAAGCTTAAGGGAGTTGGTACTTAGTGCTCGCCTCTATGATGACAGGCACTCCCCTCAACATGGCAGCATGGGTATAACCTTTCCCCATAGCGACCCCTAGAGGACGCAGTTCGAGTTCCTCGAAAGAGAACGTCTCAGGTTACGTTTGACACTGCGTCCTCTAGTCTCATCGCCATGCTTCGGATGTACGCTTCAGACGAAGAAGCGAATGTCATGTTCTACCGGCGTCCTTTTATACTGTGGTCGCACTGGTAGTGATGCGCTGGCAGCGACAAGTCGTGCCGGAAGTGACCTTATAGGCTGTCGCCGGCCGCCACTGTTGTTGTTTTTGTATGTAGGCTTCAGACACAGGTCACGGAGATGGGGTTCCCCATAGCGACCCCTAGAGGACACAGTGTCTCGCTTCCTTTCTCAGTAAAACCAGGGTTACATACATAACCTGAAACGTTTTGTCTATGCAGTGTCAGTGCCCATTAGAGAGAAAGTGCCTCATATCCCATTATGGACATTAGTAAATAATCCCAGTGTTCAGCATTAGGCACTGGGTGTATTTCCTGTATCAGCAGATGATATCACTCAAAAGCTTTAGCTAAGTGGAAAGTTTAAAACTCGTTGGCTCGTTTGTGATATATTCCATGCCAGTTTTGTTCGCACATACTGTATAATTTACAGTCATACACAGAAGTTAAATATTACTTTAAATTACTATTTTAAAAAAATTGCAAATTGCAAAAGGAGCATCTCTCCAGCACCTCAGTCAGTGACATACTTTGTCAGAAAGTCCTGTTAAAGAAATGGGAAAAACAATGCTTTTGTTACAGTCGGCAACAAGAGTGCCAACGAGCTCCTCCACAGGGCACCTCATGGGCCCTTTTCACAAGACTGTGATGGCGTTTTAACAGTCATCATTATCATAAATATTTTTTTTTCTAAACTATACATAACTGTACATAGTCAGCATGTTTTATTCTAGCTTCAAGCATTCTTTTTTATCAACACTTGTATCTAGGTTTAATTAAAATAAATAAATAAATAACTTTCTAAGCAAAACGCTGTGAAAATGAGACTTTTTTATCATTAATTCTTTATTTAGCTAATATTAATATAATATTGGGCCATGAATTTGTCATATTAACAAATTTGTCCGTTTTACTGTTCAGTTTGCAATCATTTAGTATACAGTAAAGGTTAAGTTCATTGTTATATTAAAAATGGCAATATTTGGTTTTAAAGAAATGTAAAAGGACAATGTTGCTATAATATTTATCCAATGTAAAACAGTACTATTGATATAGATTAAGTTTATGATGGATGATGCTTTCAAGCTTAACAATTTATCTTTTGTTGTTGTTGTTGTTGTTGTTGTTTTTAAATAACACTGTTACTGAACTCACATTTAAACCCAAACTACAAGAACAATGTTCTAATTCAAAACTCTTTTTATTATATTTTATGTGATCTTGTTTTTTACAGAAAGTTAAAGAGGAAGATAATGTAGTGTATACGCTTATCGCCATTTAAGAGTTGATCAAGAAGATCGAGATGATCAAGAAAGACAGTGGCAACATTAAAAATGTGTCTAAGACTATGACAGCTGGATACTTAACAGCCCCTAATATTATCACCTAATAGCACAGTTAAAATAAACACAATTCTAATTTGATTCACATTAAAGATCTTAGACTAAACGCCAAATTGAATTTAATGTGGATTAAAATGAGACAGTGAGAGATCATCTTACAGCTGCTACAATCACACACACTGTATAAGGGTTTCAGGACTCACAACTTTCAAGACAGTTTTATGGAGATTTTGTTTGCTGTAAGTTTCTGTTTTCTTCAAATAGACATTTTGTCAGCTTAACAATCAGTATAATTTTTTAACATTATTTACTTTAGATCCTCAGAGCCTTGTTTTCATTCCTGTCTAAAATTCAACATGGCGCTGCCCTGACTAAGGTCCATTGTAGGCTACTTAACAATGCCAATTCTCCCATTGCACCACACCATCTCCAAGTTGTACACTTTTAAGCATTTGTTAGAAGACTGGTACTAACACTATTGTCTTCTAAGGACACTATTGTCTTGTTAGAGCTGTTAAAAGCAGAATTTGGAAGAACAACAGAATTTGATTATGATACTTTGTTACTTGAACAGGTAAACTGATCTACTCAGTGGTCTGTTTTTATATTATTCTTGTTAATTTATTTAATCAGATTTTTAATCTGATATAATGGTGTAATTGTTTTGCTAGGATTAACATGTAGCAATGTTAATTCAAAACTGATATTCACTAAGTCTGCTTTATTGTTGTATTTTGGCATTGACGTTTATTTGTTGCTATATGTTCATTATATAAATGCAATAAACATATACTCTATTCTGCTTTCACAGCCTTGTTGTGTTTATACTTGCAGTCCATACAAACCATCAGCTTGAACAGGATGTTTGTGGTTGATGTCAGTTTGTGAGTGTGTCTCTGTCAGCAGCACTATGTGTATCAAGTGCTTTTTTCCATTCCTGCTTATATTAAGATCACAGTTTGACATCTGCCCTATACATGCAGCTTTACTGTGAAAACATCAGTGATATATTGATGATATATATACTGTGAAATTGTACTGTCAATTTGAAATATGCAAATATCAAATACTTAGTGTTAGCAGAGGGGGACTGGCCATCGGCCTGGCAGGTTCATCATCAAAGAAAAAAAGTGTCAGATTAAGTGATGTTGATGGCCGACAAAAGGGGGCGCTAATGCAATCTATTTTTTGCTAATAAGAAACCGAAACTGACGCGAAGGAGAGTGGGCTCGTGATGGCAAGCGAAAGACGTGAGGATGGGAGAAGCTAAAAGGAAAAAAGATAACAGTTACATCAGTTTACCGCTGTCCGCCTCTCTTACCATAGACCATGCACTATGGGCTTGTTAAGTTATGAGGTAATACGTCCAAGGAACGCATCAACGAACGCTGTTTCCGGGTCCAAACCCCAACTCATTTGATTTGAGAATAGTTAATCCTTGTGGAAACATTTTTATTGAAAATGTTAACGTTTTAAAACAACGGTGTAGCAATAAGATTATAAGGAATGCTATTTGTTCTGTGTCTTTACCTGCAGCAAGATGTTTTGATCTTCTTTATTTGGTAATATCTCTTGGGTTAAAGCATGTAAGTTGCCGTATAAGTTTTATATCAACAACAAAATTAAGGAAGTGTCTTACAAAATACGTCATAGGATTTATCCTGCTAAGCATGTTTTGGAAAGATTTAAGCTTAAAATTTAATATACCTGTGATTTTTGTGGTCAAGAAAAATAAACTGATTTGCATCTATTTTTTCAATGTATTTACTCAAGATTATTTTGGAAGGATGTGGAATTCTATATTAATAGAAAGATGGAATGTATCATCGAAATTTGTATATTTTATGTGCTGTTTTATACAGACAATGAAAATTTGAATTGTAAGGAACAACACATTATACAATTGCTAATTCTGTTAGGAAAATACCTGCCGACCTCGTTAAAACAGTCCTAGTGACACCTAGTGGCCGTAGCGAAATTAACGTCTTATCCTTGTCCATGTGCATATTATTGTCCTAATACTAGAGCACCATCTAGTACCCATACCAGGGAATTCGCCTTTCCAAGATGAGCGCCGCCGACCAAATAACACGAATTAGACAGCGTTTGGAAACTGTTCACATTACTAAAGACTGTGTTGAACAGCTTGAAAATATTTAGTAGCTAATGGTCAGATTTAAGTTAAAAGTGAACGTTTTATGAAGTAGAGTTTTGAAATCACATTCCTGAATGTACAGAGAAACTGCAAATAATTCATTGTACAAATGCATGATAAATTCACAAATTTCAGCCATTAAGAGAAAATCAACTTGTTTTTTATTGCCATTTATACATTAACATATTTTAAGGTCATTTAAGTTAATTTAATTGTTTTGCAAAATAAAATGTATAAAAAATAAAACCAGCTTTAAATTAATAGACCATGACCAGCATAAATTACACCAGTACTGTATTAGGCAAATGCATACTCTGAGATGTAGATTTTCCCTTATTTCTAACTTACTTGTAAAGACAAGACACCACACAACAACATAATATTTGAGAGTAACAATAAGCAAATATACAAAGTAGGGAGATAAACAGAAGTCACACAGACAGAATTATGAATCTTTACAGCAATACATCAAACGAAGCCTAAAATGTTAATAACACAACATTTAATGTCAAACAAAGTTTACATCTGTTATGAGTAAATACAACATTGCAATTCACAACCTAAAGATTTTCCTAAAAAAACTGCTTGAATATAAGGCACTTTTTTTTTACTTGGCTGTGAAAGAAAGCTAAACGTATTTTACATAGAACACAAAATAAGGCACATGACTAACTAACTTATTCTACATCCATAACCACAATAACATATTACTTAACAATTAGTTAATAGTTCTGTGCCTCAACAAGTAAAGTCACAACATAATGATATCTTTGCAAATCATTAGCTAAAGATTAATTAAAGCAGACAACTGGAAGATGAAATGTGTGACTTCAATTCATTGTGGTAGTTAAGACATGAATGTACACTATTAGTTCATAAAATAAGTTATTAGGACACATAATACATTATGACACATTTAACTAATAACAATTTAATAATTTCTTAATCTATGAATCATATAGAATGTTCATTTGTTGCTGATGAAGTAATTATTAATAAATGGTTTAGTTCTTCATGAATTATACATTAATAAAAAAGGAAAAATTATGTAAAAGTGATACATGTGTCATACAGCACTACTGTGGCTGCGTTGTGTCACGTGCCATGGAAACAATAAGGCAGTACATTTTAAAATAACGGTTGCCTAAAAAAACTCACCCTGGGGGCTCAGCTAGAATATTTTAAACTCACATGTGAAAGGATTAAATGCAGAGCACAAATTCCGAGTATGGGACACCATGCTTGCCATGTCACTTCACTACTCTTATCTGAAAGCTGAGCCTGACTTGCAGGGTTCTCCAGATGTCTGTCCAGCTGATGTGATTATTCACCATAGCATTCCATCACATCCAGGCTCCTTGTTGGCCTAGGGACTTTGCCTTAATGTGGATCCCTGGTGACTTTCTCCACCACCATAGACATCCTCTGCATCTTGGAGGCTTTTGACTAGAATGGTTGTGGTGTTCCCCAGCCTAAACCAGCCTGTCCAGCCTGGATCAACCTCATGACCTCTCTATGCTGCAGGTTGGACCTTCTACTTATGGCCTGTGAGGATGGGGACTTTGGCACTCCTACCAAGGGGTCATGGGAGTCCTTTATCTCCAGAATGAGGCACACTTTGTCTTGCTTGTATCCTAGCGAGCTGGAGTTAATAGAGAGCTCAAGCATATTCTGTCTGATGCTGATCTTGGCTTTTTTAATAACCTCAACCTGGTGGTACCAAGTGGCCAGGGGCTGGGTGCTGCATGTATCCTGGAGACCCGAGCTGTATGGCTCGTCATTTGTCACTGTACTGGGTTTTAATGTATTGTTTGAGCTCTTTGTTGGCTTGTTTAGCTTGCCACTTCTGTTCTCATCCAGTACAATTTGGGCATGCATGAATGGATCTCTGAAAAAGCTATTGCTCTCGTTCCCTCTCCTGCTTCCCTTCCTTCTGATTATCTCAGCTCTATGCAGATTGGCAAGTATTCATCTCAGGTCAACACACAGCTCCCTTAGGCCAGCCATCTCCAGGTCCAGCTTTCCTCCAGTCCTAGCAGAGCTGATGCCTGATTCTGATTAGCTGTTCAGGTGATGACCTTGTGTACACTGGGTACCATTTCCATCATGGAGCTTTCTTCTGCTTTCTCAGACTTCCCTGCACCATTGGGTCCTGCTGCAGTGTGGTTCTGATCACAGTTTTGACTCCCTCTAGTCCATACCTGGGCATTGTACGGCCACAGGGCCACATCTGGCCCTCTGGCTATCCTTGACCGCCTAAGGGGTTTTTTGTTGAATGAGTCAATCACTAATAGGTGTAATTATGTGCATGCAATACAACCACACTGTGTTTATTTTCAAAGTGCTATTATTATTATTATTATTATTATTATTATTATTATTAACAATTACATTCGTTTGTGTCCGTTCTCAAATGTGTTCATGACCATATAGCTTTCAAGAAATGTGAGTTTGCCTTTAGCCGTAAGAGATTTATTTATTTATTTTTTTAATTATTATTATTATTTTTTTGTCTTATTTTTGTCTAAATATTTTCTTCATTACACGTCTTGTTTGGTCTAATTTCGTATAATTGCATGTTAAAAATAATGTACTTTGTTATGCAGACGCAAAATGTGAAACTGCAGTCTTATTCGCATAGGCTAGCATTTTTATAAATATTTATAAAATATTATATATTCAGCATATTTTACTTAACCTATTTTGTACCTATGCAACTGCCCAAGTTTATCATGCAGCCCCTTGGGAAAATTAATTTCCCACCCCTGTTCTAGTCTGACCTTCTTGTGCAGTGCAAGTATGCTGATCTGTTTGCCTTATGCACTTCCTCTTTCCCTGGTGACTGTGTAACCCCTCGCAAAACAACACCTTCTCCCATCCACACATACACTTTCTGATGATTTTCTCATTGTCCTTTATCTGTTCCTGTCATTACCTGTAGTTCCATGCTAACTAGTCGTAAGGAATGAATTAGTTTAGTTTAATTGTCTAATGTTGTTATATATATATATATATATATATATATATATATATATATATATATATAAACTTAAAAGACTGTGTATATTCAGGGTTTTTTTTCCCCCCATTTGTTGGTTAGATTCAGATGGTAAATAATTAAACCGTTGTATTTAAAAATGCAATATTGATCATTTCTCAGTAAAACAATTTATTGTTACAACTGCAAAACCATATTAGATTATTATGGGATCTCCTTTAAGCAGTGAAATAAATAAATAAATAAATAAATAAATAAACAGAACATAAACAGAAAATAATTCAAACTTTGCTGAAGTGTTTGTTTTGAAAAAGTATTCAAATATTCAAAATATATTTCTTTAGCTAAAGTATTTGTCATTTTTGGGTTCCTTTTGTTCTTTGTAAAATTCTTATACCAACCCACTTGACCTATAGTTTTCCAGGAAGCTCTTTTTAATATCTTTGTCTTAAATATGGGGATTTTGTTAGCCTAGGCCAGGGGTGCTCAACTCTGTTCCTGGAGATCAACCTTCCTGCAGAGTTCAGCTCCAACCCTGATCAAACACACCTGAACCAACTAATTAGGATGTGAAGGAGCACTTGTTAATTACAGACAGGCGTGTTTGATCAGGGTTGGAGCTAAACTCTGCACGAAGGTAGATCTCCAGGAACAGGGTTGGCCAACACTGGCCTACACCCTACGCCTACGTCGAAAACTAGCTGTACATGTTCACATCATCATTTGAATGTGACGATTAGAGCCGGTATACTTCATTATATTATATATAATGGAAACAAGGCCATAAAAAAGTGGCAGCTTGCATTTCAAACACACATAAACATGCATCTAAATGTACTGAAACAACATTCTCAGTGAGGTATATGTTTTGATAGATTTAGTATTTATCAAACCACAGCAGGTTTCAGTTTGACGCAGATGCTAAATTGCTAGTGTCATACATAAAACTGATGGTGACTGAGATGGTGGACTGTTTAAACTTTGTTTGGCCAAGCTCAACAACTTATAAAACAAGAATTCAATAAGCTCATTTCAACATCAAAACAATTAAGATTCACTTAATATTATTCTACTTTTACTAATTTAACAGAGCCGGGCAAAAAAATAAATAAAATAAAAATAAGGAAAGTATCTTTTCTGCCATTAAATTAAAGTCTTCAACCGATTTTATATCATCATATATTACACATTATATCTAAATATACACATATTATTTTATATATACACAACATGTTCAGAGTGTGTGCGCTATAGGAGGGTCAAACTCTGCTGGGGGAGGATTCAAATTCACGGTTTGAGAGTTTTTAGTGGAGAGTCTTGTTAGTTCAGACACGTAAAGAAAATGTTTCCTTACATGTTTGTTTTGTTCTGTTTGTGCTGCTGGCATCTGAGTGGTAAGTTATAAAAGCATTTTACAGCTTCATTTAATTCTATTTCAAAGCAACAAGCTATTGCAACTGTTCAAATTCAACTATTTTCATGAGATATTATTGTGAGATCTATTGATTCAGGTCTTTGTTTGCATTCGCTATTTGGGTGCACATTCAAAAACGGAGGTATTTTTAAATAGTTAGTTCCAAGTCTTGAAACAGCAATTCGAAAAATATAGATAACATAAATTTCCAATACTGTCCATAACTTTTAACTTATTTATTTCTGAAGTAATGGAAATTTCTAAACTGGATGTAATAACTACAAAGGTCATACAAAGATCACAAATCATTGTTAAAAAGCAGGAGAACTATAAGTGAGATTCAGTTTGCTTGATTTGTCATATAAAAATCTCTTTGTAAATAAATAAAAAAGCAAAAAAAAAAAAGGAGAAGATAAAGAAATGTATCAAAAGTGAACAGAATTAAACATTAGTTAATTACATCTTGAAAGCACAACTTTACACATTTATTTTATACAAGATAAAACAACCGTACATTTAAAATAATTGGTTCACACACACATATTTGTTCAAATTTATCACCTTTAATTTTCTTTTGTTTCTGCTGCTGTTCTTCAATTCATATTTAAAGGCTACAAAGGGCTGGTTAATTCAGGGTTTATAAACAATAGGAACCTTAAGCTGTGAAAAATCTGTTTATTCTGCAGGTGTGTTTGGTGCATCAGTGTCAGTGATGGAGGGAGATTCTGTCACTCTAAACACTGACGTTATTGAAATACATGAAGACAAAGACATACTGTGGACATTTGAAGCTGAAAAGTCTCTGATAGCTGAAATCAATAGAGCTGCTGGAATCTTCAACACATACAGTTGTACTGATGGGAAATCCAGACTGAAGCTGGACAAACAAACTGGATCTCTGACCATCACAGACATCACAACTCAACATGCAGGAGTTTATCAACTAGAGATACAGGGAGCAAAATGGCCATCAAAAAAATTCAGTGTTTCTGTCAATGGTGAAATCATTTTTATAGTTTATATATATCATATAGTTTCACACTGTGATCACACACCCATTATTATACACTTCAAATGAAAAATAAGGATGTTAATTAGATTTATTCAAACCTGTTCGCTCATGTTTTCAGCTCGTCTGCCTGTTCCTGCCATCAGCAGTAACTGTTCATCATCATCATCATCATCATCACCACAGCAGAATTGTTCATTGTTGTGTTCAGTGTTGAATGTGAGACATGTGAGTCTCTCCTGGTACAAAGGAAACAGTTTATTGTCCAGCATCAGTGCGTCTGATCTCAGCATCAGTCTCTCTCTACCTCTGGAGGTGGAATATCAGGATAACAACACATACAGTTGTGTGATCAACAATCTCATCAGCAACCAGACCACACATCTGGACATCAGTCAACTCTGTAAACCATGTTCAGGTATGTGAAAGGTAAAATGTTTTACCATCTTATGACTGTACGAGGTTCTTCAGAAGTAGCTTATGCCTATAGCTGAGCTGTGCTGCTGTTTATAGTGTTTATTAGATCAGAGAATTTACTCACACTAATTACTATTTTTGCCGTTGCAACACCAGGTCCACAGTCCACTTCCTACTGTTCAGGCTCTGAATGTCACACAATGCTGATCTTTACTGCTGCCGCTGCTGCTGGATCTCTTTTGATTGTCACTGCAGTCTGGATCTGCAGGAAATACAGAAAAACTGATCAAGAAGGCAAGTTGTTACTTACAGCTTTTGATAAGTACTATAACAAAAATTACAATTATTCTAATTACTACTAGTAATTAATCACTAGTAATTAATTAGTAATCCAATTATTACCAATTATCATTTAATCAACGTTATTCTAAAAATGATTTGTGGTTTACACTCTTGCTCTTACACAAAATCACTCTGAATTTCTCAAACTAAAGCAAACTATAAATGAACACAGAAATATAAACCTGCATCAATTTAATAAATGAACTTTCTCCACATTTTGAGTTAAACAATGCCATCTTTAGCTGGTTTTCTAAAGAACTTGCACGTTGATGTTTTACTTGAGCTTCAGCGATGACTAATAGTTATCACAAAGAAAAATAAAATGCAAATTCTTCTATAAATGATCTGGCAAATAATGTCTTTGTAATGCCTTTTAACTACACCTGATAAACACATGCTCTGCTAGGCACTTTATTTTTGTTAATTCAATGCATCTATTATTATAGATGAAAGAGTTCAGTCTCATCATAAAACAACAGCAGCAGCATTTCAGATATTTATAATGGACATAAGATCAGCATTCAATGTGAGACACACTGACTCACATCCCTTGATATTCATGACACTTACTTTACCATACTAACTAAAGGGAGTAATAGATCAACAAAGTCCATTTTAAGGACATTAGGCAATTGTGAAGTTGATGCAGTATTTCCTGTGTCAGCTGAAAATATAACCGACTACTTGTACAACTACTTGCACATTCTACTTATTACGACTCGGGAGTTTCCAGTTGGTGGTGTTTAGTGCACATACATACAAAAACAGTTTCTCATGAGAACAGACTATTGCTACATTTAATAAAAGGAAAGGAAAGAAGAAAAGAAAAAAAAAAACAACAATCATGTTCTCATCTTCAACCTGCTGAAATGATACTGTAAATATATTTCCCTTCCGTATTTGCATTCTAATTAACAAATAAATATTTCCTCACTAATCTACCACAATGAGTTTGACTGATAAACACCCTTATGAAAATAACCATGGTTTTGCTATAGTAAAAGTACCATGTTTTTTTCCCATTTTTACCATTTGTATAACAGCACTTTTACTAAAAATAGACAATAACCATCATTCTTCACTTGCAATTTTTGGTTTTATTTATAGTAAAACTATGGCTAATTTGTTTGTATGCGATAGTGCTCTTATTCCGAGCCCCTACTGCTTATTCCATTGTTTAAAATGCCTGAATAAATGTGTGGTATTTAACGACGTAAAAGATTTAAATAATACAGTAAAATAATAAAACAGTAACACACAATCGCTGTTTACGGATACCATGGAAATGAATGAGAAGTGCTGTAAGCTGAATCCACCCGTCTAAACTCTAAAAATAGTTCAATCCAACAGTACTTGTAGAGGCTTCCACGATCCTCCTAAAGCCTCTTGAAAAAGTGGAGTATGGGTCCTGTACTTTGAATGACGCGCTGTTTACACCAACACTCTGAACACTGCTTTCCTGGTCATGTAAACTTTATGGCAGTTGAGATCTTGTTAAGAGCATTTACATCAAACAATAAAATGAGAACGTGAATGTACCAAACCTGCGTGTGCAGCAAACAGGCATTTACAGCAAGCGTGTAACAGAGCTTTAACGGTCAACAAAATTACGGCTACCCAACTCACTTCTCCCCTCCTAACACCTGTGAGGGTGAATATGCCTTTGAGGCCTCTAGCTGACGCCAGGTATTCCCACGTGACAAACGTAATACGTCACCGTGACAAAACAAAATACCAAATAATACTTTAATAATAATAATAATAATAATAATATGGCTCCTATAGTACTGTTGTGTAAAACATGTTGAAGATTAGCAGATTAATTGATTCATTAAATGATAAGACATTTTCTCTCTCTAAAAAAAAAAGCTGTTTATTCAGTGTAGTGAAACCTCTCCTCCACTGACATCCATTTAAAAAAAGACCTGGGAGAGAGACCTCTTTCCCTTCCCCATGTACTGCTGGACACTATGACACATTTGACAAATACATTTTAAAAACAGTAAAATGTGTCGCTAGGTGCTTTCTGAAAGTAGTCTGGGTAGTCTGAAAACTTGATAAATCTAGAAAAATTGGCAAGTTAGCAACAACAGACCAGGATTGGGAAATACTGAGTTAAGACATCATGCTGTGATGTATATTTGTTTTCTGTTGGTCAGGTCTTCATTTGATTTTCACCAAACTTGAACTTTAAAACTCATCAGCTTTTAAAATTGAGGAGGAAAAAATACATAAATAAAAATGTTAATTTTAAAAGATAAACAATTTTGCTACCATTATGTCATGCACTGAAACAAAATCGTAATAAATCTCAAGCAGTTACTTTTTTTCACAGTTTCATTTCATTAACCTGTGTTTTTTCCCTTTACAGAAATTTAAAGAGGAGGAGGATGTGGTTTAAGCAGGTGGTGCCATTAGAAGATAATCAATCTTCAGACTATTTTACCAGATCCAGCTCAGTGATCATTTCACTTGGAACCTCCTGTGACACCCTGTAGTTCCTGAATCTAATGCCCTATTCGGACAGTAATTGTTTCTAATGGGGACACAAGTTATTTTCACTATTTACAGGGGGTAGTCATTTTATTGCCATCTGAATCTAGTGTTTTTGTGGACAAACATCATGTGGTAATTTAATTGCAGCCTGAATCTCCATATCTATAAAGTATTTACAAGAACAATCCATAACTGCTCCACCACAGCAAGTGGGAGCAGAAAGAGAAGAAAAGCACATAAACATTCAAATTGTATATAAAGAATTATTATTACAGCAGCAGGCACTCAATACAATTAAAAAATCTGTATTATATACAGCAATATACATAACTATATTGTGTATAAAAATATGCAACTATAGCGCATCTATATTCCTATATACATATATAACGTGACCCACAAATTAAATCTTTTTGAAAACTTGTAGATTATATTGTTTCCCCTGCCATTATATTAGGGGCCCAACGGCAGCCCTCGCATGTAGGTGTTTAAATATTCCTATTTCTGGCAAATTTAAATAAAACTATTAAATGCAGAGTTGCTAATATTTATTTTAAATAATGATGATATATGTTGATCAGCTGGCTAAGATCAAGCTGTATTGTGTTTATCACTTTATCTGGTAGATAAATCTGTGCAACTTCATTATTAGAAACTGCAAACGAGAAAGCAACTTGGTTGATTTCTGTGAATGAGTGTCGTGTTCTGGCCACATGACTGAGTGCTCAAATGATCAGTCAGTTTATTCTAAGTCAGTGCAACCAGCTATTAAAAATATTAATGCAAATACTTTTTTTTCCTCTGGTGATTTGTATTTATTGTCATTGTATGCTATCAGTGTGTCCCAAAATTGAAGTAATTAAAATTAAATAGCATCTCATATAAAAAGTCCACTAAATCATTCAATCGAAATGAAAAAAAAAAAAAGTGTACATGTAAATATGGCTAGTGACACAACACTGACCTTCAGTTGACACTCTAAACCAGGGGTGGCGAACTCCGGTCCTGTAGAGCCGCAGCCCTGCAGAGTTCAGCTCCAACCCTAATTAAAACTCACCTGCCTGTTGCTTTGTAGTAACCCTTCAGACCTTAATTAGCTTGTTCAGGTGCGTTTGATTAGGGTTGAAGCAAAACTATGCAGGGCTGCGGCTCTCCAGGACCGACGTTCGCCACCCCTGCTCTAAACTAATGGTTCCCAACAACTTTTCTGGAGGCCCCCCAACACTGCACATTTTGCATGTCACTACATCTGACACACCCATTTCAGATCTTTACTTTGAGGTGATGATCTGAATCAGGTGTGTTTGATTAACATGGCATGGAAAACATGAAGTATTTTAGGCCTCCGGGAACATGGTTGGGAACCACTGCTCTAAACCTGGGGTACCCTGCTTCTAAAGAACCACCTTGCTGCAAATTTCAGCTTTAACACACCTATCAAGTGTTCCTGGAGACCTTAATGATCAGGTGTGTTTGTTTTGGGCTGACGTGACGTGGGGCTTTCACGAATCAACATTGCTGCTTCTGATTCTAAAAAGCCAACAAAAAAATAATGGACAGATGACATGACTGCCAAAAAACTGTCAAGATGCTGACTGTGTTACTAAATCAAAGTCTACCACTGAGTTAATGGCTTCACTGAATCTGGTCATTTAAAAGAGGTTTTTTTTTTTTGGTGACTTTGATAGGTTACAATTCTAGTGACACATGCATAGGGTGGCCATTTTAAGTCCACAAGTGCACATGAAGTTTGGGACCATGCCAATAAGACTACCTCTGGTACAGCTCTCTTAAATGGGTAAACATTAAATTCTCCAAAGCTGTTCACCAAGCGAACAATTAGGTTTTATATTTATCACCAATTAAATTTGACAACAGCTGTCTCACAAATGTTTTTATTCTCAAACAGCACTGAAAAAGTAATTTTTTTTTTTTTCTCCTATGCTAGACCAGCCAATGCTGTCAATAGACTGTTATTGCAACTTTTAATAGCAGCAGCAGTGACACCATGACTTCACCAATTAATCATCGGCTAAAATTAATGCACTGGGCATGGGTGGAGACTAGTTTCGATCTGATGCAATACTTCCAAGGCCAGCATTGTTGATGTAGAAACAATACTGAAAAAAAAAATCTTTAAAATTATTTGTAAGAATAAAATGGGTGATTATACGCACTTAATTATATTTTATATATATATATATATATATATATATAAATTATATTTATATATTCAAATTATATTTTAAAGTCATTTTTTGTTTTTTCCATTTAAACATTTAATAGTTCTTAACTGTAAACTGTTAGGTTATATTTAAAAAATGTTATATTAAAAAAAAAAAAAAAAAAAGCACTTAAATTCTGCCTTTAGCTTCTTACTGGGGCAGTATAACCTCAACCTCACCTCTGTACAAGTGATAAGCATTGTTCTTGACTACGTTTCCCAAACGCATGGTGAGGCTCTTTATTATAATAGTTTCTTATGATCTCAGAGTTTATGATCTACTTATGCTTGTGATGCTATTGGCAAAAACAGCCCTGTTTGAATAAGCGCTTTGAGCGCAGCGTCAGCAGCGAACGCTCTGTGATTGACTGCTTATGTCTTTCTACCTTACACAAATATTCGCTAACATAGTTTATTTTTGCACTTCAGATCTTATTTTACGCATTGAAATGCGCAATATATAAGTAAAATACGTTTAAAATGCCATGATTTTTTATATGAGGGTCGATACTTTCGATACATTTCAAAAGTAAACTTCAGGATCGCTCCGCCCATTCCTAGAGTGCACAGTCTTTGTACAAAAGTCTTTGCATTCACTCAAAAAGAAGTGTAAAAGAATTGTTCATTAACAACTTCTTGTTGTGTCAGTTAAACAGCTTTAGCAAGAGAATGTCAAAGTTGAACCCCGAAATGTAAAAGATGAGTTCGAGAAAGACGTAAACAGAAAATCTCACCTTAAGGAAACTTGACGATGTCAAAGTCCAGATACAAACTTGTGAGAAATGATGATGATTATGGTCTGCATCTGCTTGTGAACCGCCAAATGAGAGAAACGATCCATTATCAAGAAACAAAAAAGGCTGATGTCTGAAGTCTTGAATGTTATTAATCGCAAAATGTGCTTTGGTTGAGAAATTAATACAATTAGCAAATATTTGTTTGCAAAGTTTTCTGGTTCACCTCGAAGCGGTTAAGGTACTGTGTGCAAAGTGATTATTTACTTGTCAAAAGTTCACTTTCAACCGTCTGGCACTGTGGTGTCTATTGTATGGTTTGGGTCCAAAATTTAAAACTCACGCGGAAGTCCATAACGTCGATGCTGTTCATGAGACGTCGCGCGATTATTACGGCACACTTGAAACGCGCACTACACTAGCAGTATTCGTCCAAATTTAGCCAAACTTGCTGCTGTTTCGTATGTAATATCCAACATCAAATTCATGTGAGTTTCCACCTAATGCGCATATTGTAGACATATTGCCTGTTGCGTTTTCATATATCTCGAATATTTTATACAAATATGTTTTAGGACCTACATACATAGCTCAGATAACGTACAGACAGTTCTATATTGCAGCATGCAGGTGAAATTTTTTGGTACTTTTTTATCTACTACCTCACTGCTTCCTATATGTGCTTAGATGTAAACAACCTCAAAAATGAAACTACAGCATTTGACCACTAGAGGGACAGATCATATTTCCACATAAATTATGCTTTTAGTGTGCTATCTGCTTATAGCCTTTAGGCAACTCGTTACTAATACTATATTGGTTTTATTAGAACATTTCATTGAAAATGTTCACCAGTTCTTTAACAGTGACTTTTTGACTGAACTGGTAACATAGCCTATATACATCAATAGTACACTAGCAGTGTACATATTATTGATCTAATACTAGAGCACCATCTAGTGTCCAAACCAGGAATTCGCCTATCCAAGATCAGCGGCGCCGACTAATATAAACACGAAGTAGATAGCGTTTAGAAACTGTTCACATTGTTAAAGACTGTTGAACAGCTTGAAAATATTTAGTAGGTAATGGTGAAATTTTGCATCCAAAAACGTCAAAGGTGAACGTTTTATGAAGTAGGAATCACATTCCTGAATGTACAGACAAATTGTAAATGATTCATTGTACAAAACATAATATTATGTAAGTTAATTTAATTGTTTTTTAAAGATAAAAATAAAACCAGCTTTAAATGAACACACCTTCACCAGCATAAATTAAAATAGCACTAAGCAAAGGCATGAAGACTTTGCCTTATTTCTGACTTACTTCTAAAGACAAGACACCACACAACATAATATTTGAGAGAAACCGATGAAAGGATGAACTGATCCAATATAAAATATAATATGGAGATAAACAGAAGTCACACAGACAGGTTTCTATTAAGAATCTTTACATCATTACATCCAAAGAAGCCTAAAATGTTAATAGTGAAGTTTTTTCAATTGTTCAGCCATAGTCCAGTACACTGTTATTTCAGATAATAAACTCACACAACATTTAATGCCAAACAAATCCACAGTTTACTTCTGTTATGAGTAAATACAACATTGCAATTCACAACATACAAAGATTTTCCTAAAAAAAACTGCTTGAATGTAAGTCACTTTTTACTTGGCTGCGAAAAGCTAAACATATTTTAGATAGAACACAAAATGATATGGATTCAGTTTTTATGTACATTGCTATAGCACCATGTTTTATCTAACAATATATATAAATGTGTATGGAAACCATACATGAAAATTGTCTTGTCTTGTCAAGGCAAGGCAAGGCAAGTTTATTTATATAGCACATTTCATACACAAAGGTAATTCAAAGTGCTTTACATAAAAGGAAGTAGAATAATCATAAAAACAATGATCACAACAACAAAACAAAAAATGTAAAATGTAAAAACTGTTTGATTTAATGATTTAAAAATAATTTAAAAAAATTGATTAAAAATAAATTTAAGACAGTTAAAAACAGAAAATGATTATACATAGTGCAATCTGTTCAAACGAAGCACAGTGCTCATTCAGTAAATGCACAGCTAAACAGATGAGTTTTGAGTCTAGATTTAAATGTAGCTAATGTACTGGCACATTTGATCTCTTCTGGAAGCTGGTTCCAACTGCGGGCAGCACAATAGCTAAAAGCGGATTCCCCTTGTTTTGTGTGAACTCTTGGTATTTCTAACTGACTCGATCCTAATGATCTGAGTGGTCTGTTATGTTTATATTCAGTGAGCATATCTGCAATGTATTTAGGTCCTAGGCCATTGAGTGATTTATAAATGCGTAAAAGTACTTTAAAATCAATTCTAAATATAACTGGAAGCCAGTGTAGGGACCTGAGGACTGGTGTGATGTGCTCAGATTTTCTGGTTCTAGTCAGAATCCTGGCAGCAGCGTTCTGGACAAGCTGCAGCTGTCTAATGGTTTTCTTGGGAAGGCCAGTGAGGAGACCATTACAATAATCCACCCTGCTTGTGATAGAGGCATGAACAAGTTTCTCCAAGTCTTGACTGGAAAAAAAAAAACATCTAATTCTTGCAATGTTTTTGAGATGATAGTATGCTGATTTAGTTACTGCTTTGTCAGACAAACTAATAAAACCACAAAGTATTAGTGCCTGAATATGGACATCAAAACAACATTATTTATTTAATAATTTAATAATTAATGACATTTTTCATTTCGAGTACAAAAAACAAAACAAAAAAAAAACATTCTTCAAAAGATATATAACAGCTCCCATATAACAGTGCTGTTAACAACTGGGCCTGGCCCACCCAATCAGAAGCTTGGCCCACCCTGGCCCCACACGAGATAGCCTAACAGCCAATCACAAATTGGAGCGATATTCAGTTTGCTAGATTTTAATTTGTCTTTTTATTCTAACCGCTCACACCACCGAAACATTTTGATATTGTATATAGTTTTCGCGTTATCAATACGCAATGTATTGAAATCGCTTTTGCGCTGTTTACTTTCACTTTTGCTTACGTGATGAACGCGCACTCAAAGAATGTTTGTCATTGAGCATTAAGCAGCAAATCCTCAAGCATGGTCTGTCAGTCACGTGTCCTTACCTTTTGTTCCCCTATTTTAATCAATGATCGATTTAGATTTTTAGCCCCCTTAGCCTACCCCCAAACCTACCAATTTTATAGCTAATATAAAATGATATTAAACGTAACTGACCAAAATATGCAGGGAAATGACCATTTTTATTAACAATATAGCATAAAAATTGTTTTATAGTCGCTAATCCCACTACTACCTCTAAACCTAACCATAACTCTCTCTCTCTGTACAGTAATAAAGAAAAACATGACAGACAGATAATCAAAAATATTTATTTATTGCAAAAATTAAGCAGTACCGTAAAAACATTAATTTGGTCTAAAGCTGCTTTGCAACGATATGTATCGTGAAAAGCGCTATACAAATACATTTGAAAAACATTGAACTGAATTGAATAAATGTTTATATGTAATACATTTTATGCTGAATCAAATAAAATATTTCTTTCTAAATTATATCTTTTGGGGGTATTTTCACAGTCAAATTTATTAAAATTAATCAACATATGTTTTTAATTAGATTTTAAAAAAAAAAATCAAATGACAACTCTACTTTTGATATAAAGTTTTTTTGACATTATCTTTTGGATTATGGATGCCTATTTTGGTCAGGAGCTTTCTAGTTTTCCCAAAGTTTTTATTGTTATTAATATTATTGTTATTATTATTCCATAAAAACAACATAGAAACCACAGTGTGATTTTTTTTTTTAAATGTGTTGCTGTTTTATATATATGATCAAATAAGTAACAGTATTTTTCCCAACACACCTGAAAGTTTAACAGATTCTTAGATTAGATTTGTTCCCCAATTCATTCTGCCAGCCTGAAATAATGCAAATGGAGTTTCATGGATAGTAAAACATATTTATGGATGTAAAATTCCCTGGCCATTGGTAGGTGTGGAAAAAAAAAAGTTAGCTGTAGGCTTTGGTTGTCATCCATTGAAACATATTCATGTTTTATTAACAAACTAAAAAACAGCTTGCCTCTCCATTTGATTAATCCACCACATGTAGAATGTCTATATAAGTAGCTATAGCAATTTGCTCTCTGATAACCTAATCTGGAACTTTGTTCCCTAATTTCTTTCTTTACTATTTGTCTTTCCGTAATGTGCTTTTGGCAGTGACACAGTATGAGTTCCACTGACTCCTCATCATTGTTTTAGCTTTTAGACTGTTTTTTTTTTTAACGTCTACACCTACTCCAACCCTAAACTTACCCCTTACTATATATATAAACAAAAAAAAAAAAAGTATAAAAAAAACAAGCATGCTTGTTATGTGGTATTTTGCTTTTATTGTTTATTGTTATACTGCTTTATTTAGAGTTATTAAAAATGCTTCACAAGGAGGAAATGTTTGCACTGATAAACCAAAAAGCATTTACTATATTAACACAAACACACACACACACACATGTTGGGTTTACATGTTTTATGGGGACATTCCATAGGTGTAATGGTTTTTATACTGTACAAACCGTATTTTCTATCGCCCTACACCTAAACCTAGCCCTCACAGGAGACTGTGCACACTTTTACTTTCTCAAAAAAAAAACTCATTCTGCATGATTTATAAGCCTGTTTCCTCATGGGGACCTCACAAATGTCCCCACAAGGTCAAAATTTACTGGTATTACTATCCTTGTGGGGACATTTGGTCCCCATAACGTGATGAATACCAGGTGCACACACACACACACACACACAATAAACAAACAAAAATCTGTAAAATACAGTTATTGTTTTCACTGTGAAAATATTCATTATTTAATATGGGATTTTAAAAGAATTTTTTTTTACTGTAGCAACAACCAATGCAATATATATATATATATAGAAAAGCATCCCACACATGCTCTTCTGACTGCACTGGTAACATAGTCTATATAAATGGTACATAAACAAGCAGTGTGCATAGTATAATATTAGAGCTCCATCTAGTGTCCAAACGTCTTATGTCTTGAAACGTTAAAGGCGAACGTTTTATTAATAACATTCTTGGAAGTACAGAGAAACTGCAGATGTTGCAGGGTTACAGTCGGAATACGAACTCAATAATTATATGATATACTCACATTCCAGTCATTTACAAAATTCCAGTCATTTTAAGAGAATCAGACTTTTTTTATTGCCATTTATACATGAAACTATTATAAGATTCATTGTTTTTCTAAATAAAATGAAATGTCAAAATAACCAGCTTTAAATATGCAGACCTTGACCAGCATAAATTCAACAAGTATCATTAAAGCAAAGGCATACCTTGAGATAGAGACTTTGCCTTAACTTCTTTGTAAAGACAAGACACCACATAACAACATGATTTGACAGTAACCGAAGAAATTAGCTACAAATGAACTGAGCAAATATAAAAAGGAATATGAAAGAGATAAACAGAAGTCACACAGACAGGTTTATATTATGAATCTTTGCATCATTACATCCAAAGAAGCCTAAAATGTTAAAGGTTAAGGTTTTAAAACATTCAGTCCAGTACACCATTCTTTCAGATGATAAACTCACAAAATAACTTTCAGTTTTCATGTATGTTGCTAGCACTATGTTTTATCTAATACTGTATATATAATAGTGTGTGAAAACCATACAGTAACATTCTCTTGTCAGACAAACTAATAAAACCACAAAGCATTAGTGCTGGAATACTGAACAATATGGACATCAAAACAACATTAATTAATGCAATGATTCCTTTTGAAAAGGTCATGGTTAAAAAAAAAAATCCATTATTTTAAAGCTGGTTGAGACTTGGTGCATATTTTTAGCTGGATTTCATTTCCGCCTTTAGGGGGAACTGGACGGACATCTGACCCCACGCAAAAACATTTTTCTCATATTACAGAGTTGTTAGCTGAAACACAAAAACAAGAGAAACACATCAGATACGACCAGGAATACTCAGTAAAAAGGTCTTCCTGAGATGCTAAAATTCTCAGTCTGAAAATGTGTCGAGAAGTAACATTATATAACATAGCGATTTGGGTGACAAGACTGGTATCACTTCTCCTAAAAGTCTGTATTTGAGGAAGTTGTCACAGGGTTTCTTTTAAATCCCAAACCAACAAGCAAAGTTCAAATGATGACAGAAGTCTGGCCACTGTCAAGTCAGCAAAAGCTTTTAAAAATCTTATTATGTTGCATAATAGTGCAAACAGTATCTTACCGGATGTTTAGGATTTCCCCTAATGCCATTTTTAAAAACAACAACCCCAATTAAAAAAATGATGTCTGCATTTACATCTGAAAGGCATATTTATTACAGCAAGTGCTCATCTGCAATACATTTGTCCTATAAGGTGTTAAATAGACGTTTATTAGATCTCTTTAAGATGTTTATGTTTTAGAATGTATGTAAAACATTTTAAAGATGTCTGTTAAATGTTTGTACACGGCAGATGTTTTCCAGATCAAGCGATCTCTAACAGACATCTTGCAGATGTACGTGTGATATCTGGGACATATTTAAAATGTTCTAATGAAGGAAAATGTACTTCAAAGTCTCAGTTACATAGTAGATCTCAAATGCTCTGCTTGTTGTATTTGTAATACTTGCCATTTTGTGTTTGACAACGGTGAATTGCAACAGCTCCAATCACGACCAACAGGACAACAGCAACAGCAACAGCAATTAGGACCATAATATATTGAGACCAAGTCTGTGCTGTAATGAGAAAAATATGAACTAATCATAAATTTTACCTGCATTTTGGAGTGAGGTTTGCACCTTTCTACTTTGTTTGTCTGTTTTATCACTGATAGCACATCACAGAGATGTCTATTTGATGTCTGTTTTTACATCTGCAAGACGTATTTTTTAGAGTGTTTGCTCATCTGCAATACATCTATAGGACGTTTCCTATCAGATGTCAAACAGACGTCTATTAGATGTCTTCAAGATCTTTATGATTTACAATGCATGTAAAACTGACATCTTACAGATGTCTGTCAGATGTTTGTACATGGCAGATGTTTTCCAGATCAAGCGATCTTTAACAGATGTCTTGCAGACATACGTGTGATATCTGTGATAATATACCAGTATTAAAAGTTCACTAAATTGTTCGCACATGTAACTTGTTCCCACAGTGCTGGTTATTATTAGCCTACATTAAAATACTTCAAATACTCACGACAGACAGAAATAAAGACTCTCTTGAATATGGTGCGCCGGTTGCCAGTGATATCGAGATGATAAAGTCCAGCGTGTTTAGTTCTGATGCGCCTGATGGTCAGAGATCCAGTCTTAATGTCCAGCTTCAGTGTGCCACTGAATCTCCCTTCAGCTCCATCGAATGTAGTGACTTTCTCAGTCCTTGTATCGATTTTTGCTATGATGGAGTCTCCATGCTCAGACCTCCATACAATTACGTCATCTCTGTGTATTTCAGAAACACCAGTGTCTAGAGTGACAGAAGATCCCTCCATCACCGACAGCCTGTTCTCTCCATCTGTCTCGACATTAAAACACAGGAGGACTTTCACAGACAGCAATTAAGCAGACAGTTTTTTTTTTTTTTTTGAAAACTATTGATATTTTTGTGAAATATCAATGTGTAAAAAAGTCACATTTCACACAGAAGTCACTTTTGAGCCAAG
Organism: Labeo catla; assembly: GCA_012976165.1. Taxonomy (NCBI): domain Eukaryota; kingdom Metazoa; phylum Chordata; class Actinopteri; order Cypriniformes; family Cyprinidae; genus Labeo; species Labeo catla. The sequence continues at coordinate 115,287 of VONZ01001461.1, read as the reverse complement.
AAGCTTTTTTAAACATGAACTTAAACATGAGCCAAATTTTATGAACATTTCCTCTCTATCACATGGATTCCAAGTGATTTCACCATCGCACCTTGAATGTGTTTGTTTATGCAGTCCCTAAAGGGACACATCTTTCAGAGCTTTTGAGAGAGAACGCAAGCGGTTTGCAAGATATCGAAAACATTTTTTTTTTTCTGTAACCATTTCTCTTTACACCAGCGATGTCGACACAACAAGCTACAGTAGTACTACGAAGTCGCCAAATTATATTTAAATGATTTTGCGTTCTCTCACAAAACCATCGCGTAACTTTCCATTCACTCTCAATTATATCACTGAAATATAGTTTTTCCTCCCACCTTATATTAATTCCAAATTGTTTACGTTTCTTGGGAAATGGAGATTACACAAACTTAATCAACTTCAAACACTGATAAAAATGCCATTCCAATATACTTTGACCTGAATATGCCACTTCTTCCATTGTGTTTTCTTCCGTAAACTAAACTACATGTAACTATATATAATTTCCTGATGGTTCAGCTATCCTGAGATAATATAATAAAAGCATTCTCTTTTAAATACAATAACAACACAAATATACAATTTTTGAGATATGTTTAAAGCTACATTTTGAATCAATTTTGTTACTTATCCAAAGATCCTTTATGCATTTCACTATTGAGTCGACTCACCGACAGATGTCACATTGAATGTCTTGTGCGTGGTGTATCTGCTGCTGCTCTTGCTGATGTTTATTTCATAAAGTCCAGAGATGTTAGGTTTGATGTTAGTAATGATGAGCGATCCAGTCTGATTGTTCAGATGCAGCCTGTATCTGAATCTCCCATCAACAACATTGTCATATGTAGAGAAGAGTCCAGCTGCTGGATTTATTTCAGCTATGATTGTGTCTTTAAACTTCCAGGTTATCTGATCTTCTCTCTGTATTTTAGTAAGGCCTGAGGGTAGAACGACAGAGTCTCTCTCTATCACCGACACGACCGTCACTCCATCCGACGCCAAATCAATCACACCTAATGAAGAGAAATGTTCTGTCAGTCAGCAAACACATTCACCTTGAGTCTAAAACTGCACCTGAACATCTAACACACTCACCACTGACATTGAAGGTCTTTTTTGATAAACCTGTGGGGCTGTTGATATCAAGTTCATAAAGTCCAGAGTCTGCGGTTCTGATGTCTCTGATCTTGAGATCTCCAGTCTGATTGTCCAGCTGCAGTTTGTCTCTGAATTTCCCAGCAGAATTAACCTGTACACTGTTACTGGAGTCACTGTTGACTCTAGCAATGACATATCCTTCAAAGCTCCACTCAATCACATCATTGCTCTGTATCTGAGTTACATCTGTCTGTAGAGTGACAGAATCTCCCACAATCACTGATACTGACTCCACAACATCTGTCTCAATGCCAGACACCACTGCAGAACAGAAAGTCCTTTACATTAAAATTCACCCATTCAGACCATACATTTACTCCAAATAAAGTGTAGATAGATATCAGATGTTGGAAATCACATGCACCTCAATTTCAAGTTGTCATAGCAAAGGGTCTGAGTACTTATGTTAAAGCTATTATATAAACATTATGAATGGGATTTAATTGAGACTAAACATAACGAGGTTGTGTTTAAACTTTTTTCATCTATCTATCTATCTATCTATCTATCTATCTATGCACGGAAGCCGCAACCAAACTTCCTAAAACACGTAAATAATTTTTACATTTTAAAAATACAATTATAAATAAATAAATAAATTATAACTAAATACAACAACTTACCGTTTACGAATAATGTGAAAATAAAGATTAAACCAAGGTTCTTCATAATGAGTTGACACGATGACACCGAGGATCCACTGTGCGTCGAGCAACGCATTTTACAATGAACAGCCGTATAGAGAATTGCATCGTTTTCAGAAAGTCATGTGATTGGGGTTTTGTGATTTGGTGTTGGTGTTTAGTGAAGGGACGATCAAGCTTGAGGGGGTGATAAAGCAAATGCTTATATTCCTATGGATTAAATGATTAAATCTAATTGAAAAAGTTCCTTTATTTTCAGTTGATAAAATAGTGTATCCATAATAACGTCAGGTTTATGGCTGTTGTACATGATAACAGCCTGCAGGTGGCGCTATCCTTTTCCCGCTAGTTTTATAATTTACTAGGATATAATGAAACCACAGCTGTTCTAGTTTTAATAATGTTCAGCACAATTCATTTAAAACATTTTCTCAACACTAAAACACATTTACAAAAAAATGAAGTGATTATGAAGTTAAACAACCAAATGTTTATATGTTGAATCCAATAGATTCAGTATCTCAGTTAAACTGGCAAATATGCTTGTTAAGTCAGCCTAAAATAAGCTGATACAAACCTTTTGAAGTTGAAATTAATTTAATTAATTTAAGAACAAACATTTTTTTTTTCTTTGTTTGGAACTTGACTTTGTTCTTAATATTTAAACTAGGCCTTATTTATGAAAATTGGGTACTGAAGTTTTTATTAAATTGTATTGCATATGTGATGATGTGATAAGCTACAATAACAGCAGTAGCCAGTCGGGTGACAGGTACTGATGCATGACAACACAATCTGACAAAGCAAAAACACTGATGGCAAATTGTACATTAGTAAAAGTAATTTTCCTTGTTCACAGCCAACTCAACTGTGTGACAGAGTTTGCTGATGTCCAGTTGTCTGGTCTGGTTGCTGATGGGATTGTTGATCACACAGCTGTAGGTGTTTTTATCCTGATATTCCACCTCGACAGGTAGAGAGAGACTGATGCTGAGATCAGACACACTAATGCTGGACAACAAACTGAAATTAAAATAAATGTAGCATTACAACACCTGCATCAGCACAGGCCCAATATATTACTGATGTCCATAATATTAAAAACGGTATTATATAAATTTCTACTCACCATAGATACTAGCACTCTGTTCAATCGTTGTCTTGATCATGATGGGTATTTGATCAACTCCAGCATGTTCAGTTGTGATGTTTGTGATGGTCAGAGATCCATTTTGACGATCCACCTTCAGTCTGTCTCTGAATCTTCTATCAAGAACATTATAATTTGATAAGACTCTTGTTAATAGTTTATAGAAGTTTTATTTAGACATCTGAGCTGAATAGAGGCTAAATTAATGTTATAATACAATCAGTAGCAAACCATCTGAGGTACAGCATTAAGCATAATAATAATAAAAAGTTATACATAAATGTAAGTTATACTTTACTGAATTATCTAGTAGAGTGAGAATAACAATACATGTCAAACATCCAAGATCGAGCTGTAGATCTTGTCAGTTTCTTAATAAAACCAGAATGGTGAACAAGCATTGAAATTAGTCAAATGTGTGTGTATGAATATATGTATATATTATTTAATGTAGTGGACAGCACATTTCAGGGCCCAGTTTATGGCAAGGGACCCCTCTTTGTCCACAATAGTGGACAAACGTTTGCTACATTTTGATTGGATCTTGGTGAACTAACATAAGCAACCTGTCCAACGCCATCAGATAAAGATGCCAGGACAACAGCCAGACATCTCTCAGAGGGCAAGAAAAAGACCTACAAAGCCCGGGAAGGACGGAACTTCCTATTGGTCAAAAAGTAGTTTCTGCCCTCTACCCATCTACAGACTGATTCCTAAAGGATTTTGGCCTGTGACCGACCATAAAAATTCCTGTAGTGCAACACATACTCAGCTGTTAATGGACATATGAATGCATGCATGACAGTTCAATCTTTTCACATCATGTTTGGACTTAATGTCTTCGTAATATTGCCAAATGCATTCTGGTTGTGCTTTGGAAAGTGAGAAATGCACCGGTAAAACTTTAGTGACACTTTTCTGAATGTGTGTTTGGACTATGCAAATAAATTCCACAGAAAGAAAGAAGGGTGGGCCACCACGTGTCCCCCCGCTCTGATGGAACCAGCCAATCACAACACAGAAATGGAGAAGCACCAAATTGCAATCTCCTCCTCATCGGAAAGAGAGTACCCATCTGAAAGACACTCCTTGTCTGAGTCTTCTACTTGTAAAAGAAAGGACACTAATAGGACAACCTTCATTCTAAGTCTGAGTCAAGGACAGGACTGTAACAGATCAACTCCCGTTCTGAGTCTCTGGTGTGTCCAAGGGACACAGACCGAGCACCAAAGTTCTGAGTCTTAGCCCTGCGAGAGTAAGACAATAACTGAAACACCCTTCACCCTTTAGTTTCTGGCCTGTTACCAGGAAGGCAGCAACAGAATAACCCCGTTCTGAGTCTCAGTCTGATAAGATAAGAGAAAGAAACAGAACACCAAAGTTCTGAGTCTGAGTCCCATAGGGGAAAGACACAAACAGAGCAACGAAGTTCTGAGTCTGAGTACCGTCAAGAAAAGGACTGTAACAGAAACAACCCGTTCTGAGTCTCCAGTCTGCAAGGGTGAGACAGTAACAGGAACAAATCCTTCGGAGTCTTCAGCACATCCAGGAGATGCTAACAGATCAGCTCCTTTCGTCCAGAGAGACTAACACATATCAAGTCTGAGTCTCCAGATTTTGAGGCAGCAACAGATACAACCACATTCTGAGCCTCCAACCTGTGAGGAAAGAGATACTCTACGTTCAGAGTCTTCATCCAACGAGACAGCAACAGAGGCAGCATGTCTCCATTCTATAAAGACAAAGCGGACTGACCAAGTTCTGAGTCTTGAACCCAGAGAGGCAGAAGACACACAGACATTTGCATCAAGGTTAAGCTCCGGTGAGCAAACCTTCACTTCAAGGTACTTTTGCTTGCGTGTTCCAAGCTAAGGACTTTCAGCACCTACTCTAGGGTCTCCATCAGCCTCCAAACCTCTTCCAGAGACCTTGGCATTGTTGTATATTATCAGTATATGATTTTCTAATTTACATGAGATATTGTATAGCTGATTGCAGTGGATAACAAATTATTGCTTATTTATTTGTGTGATGCATAGTAAGGTTATTCACCTTATTTGTTTCAGAGTAGCAACAGTTTATCTTTCCAGATGACATAGCTTTAGCAATAGCTTTAACATAGCAACACCCAACATAATCACTTGCATTTTATGCATCCTACACACTTAATTCCTTTTTCATTCATGTTATTCATTTAGTAGTTGTTGATTACTCATGCCTATCTTTTGTTAATAAACGTATTTTATTACACTTGTGTCTTCCTTGTGTTGATAATACAGAAGAGGTTCTACAAGTTAGAGATCCCACCAATCTTTCTTATGTGATGTGCTCATAACCACACTATTTCACCTCCCTTGATTGGCGAAAGCAAAATTCACTACATCAGTATGTACAACCCTATTGTATTCCATGGCTATCCGTATCAGGACATAATAAAAAAATATAACAATAATCTGGTCCTTGGCCTTGTCTTAAAATTTGGAAAGTAAAACCTCAGATCAACAACAACACATGACATATAACACCATGCCATTATTTATTTAACAAAAGCTAGACCATTATGGAAAAGCCATGTGTGACAAGCTAAGGGTTGAACTAAGGACACCCTTACTGTTAACATAGGAATTAAGAGACAAAGTAGCAGTCAGGCACTGCTAATCAATCAATAACCAGTGTGAGCTGGTCTGGAGCCTTCAGGTGTGTGTAAGCATAATGCCAAAAAGGAAAGACATCAGCAATGATCTTAGATAAGCAATTGTTGCTGCCAACGGAAGGGTAATATGGACATTTCCAAACAATTTGAAGTCCATCATTTCACAGTGAAAAAGATTATTCACGAGTAGAAGATATTTAAGACAGACACCAATCGTTATCATTTTAAATGAATACAGTTCTAAATGAAGCATATCTTATATTTTTTATTCATGAATGCTTATATTCACACCAAATGTTTTAGAAATAATACATTTAACAAATGTTTTAGAAATAATATAATATAATAATAATATTACATTTATTTATTTATTAATTTATTTATACAATTTGTTAACAACTTTCTAAATTTCTTGCACAGACAGTATATGACTGAGCTACACCAGTTTGAAACTGATAGTCAATTTTGAGAAAAACACAGCTTCAAAATCACCTAGCAATGCTGCATCTTTTCCTCCACTTCTTTTTAAAATAATAATTATGGTAACACTTTAGAATAGGGTGCACATATTCACTATTAACTACAACTTTTTCCTCAATTATTTTCCTAATTTACTGATTATTAATGGTCAAAAAGGTAGTTGTTAAGTTTAGGTATTGGGTATGATTAGGGATGTAGAATAAGGTCATGCAGAATAAGGCATTTATATGTGCTTAATTACTAATAAATGGCTAATATTCTAGTAGCATGCATGCTAATAAGCAACTAGTTAAAGAAAACATCAGAAACCATAATTACTATATTAAAAATCACAATATAGCTATTTTTATTGGATACACAGAAACATTCAAGCAAGGAAAAACAAATAGGATAATCAACTGTAAAAATCATTTTAGTGTAGTCATTGCAAATAAACTGATTATTAAAACTACTACAGAAGTTCTATCATGAGCAGTGAGTGATTCTGTCTTCTATTTTTTTGTTAGATTAACATTAGTTAAAGAGACCTACTGTAGTGCATAGATATAACATCAACAGTTAATCAAATATTTACAAGACATAACAGATTCTGTTTGCGTAATTATGTGCATATCGGGACCATGCGTTGTCTGAGACTCATGCCATCAAGAATTTGCTATGAATTTTCACAAGGAAAACAAATTTCAGATGTTTAATTATTGTTTGAAGCTTCTTAGACGATGGCTTAATGAACTAATTTTTGCAAAAAAAAAAAAAAATATATATACATTTTTCACTTTTTAGCCCGTGTGCATTCTGACCCATGTTACCAGCATATTTGCATATATGCATATGTGGCTTGAACATGTCCACAAATTGTGTTTTTCAACCCCAACCTCAAATTTCGTCTGATCCATTCTTCTCATCCGGCATCAGTCTGTCTTTGAATTTTGCATCACATGTCTTACTGGGCCCTCCTCCGATTTCACCTACAAGAGAATTTAAAGGTGTAATCATCCACAGTAACAGTGTCAGTATTAATCAAATTCAGGGTTTAGAATGACATAATCTTCCTTTTTTACTGTTCACTTCAGTTTTCACAAAAAAAAAAAAAAGAGGAATTACAGAGAAAACACACATCACACACATATAAACATGATTATGAACAAACATTTTACATTTTACAACTCCAAAGTAGCACAGTAAAGCTCATTATTTTTTCTCTTGCAGTGTCAGTTGTTATACTTATACTTACGTCTTTTTTGTTTAGGCCTTCTGTAGAAACAAATCATACCAGCAGCAACAGCAGCAACAGCAGCCACAGCAGCCACAGCTAACAGGATACCAACAGTTACATTTGTATTACGTGAAGCCTCCGATGATGTTTTTAAAGCTGTAATAAATAGAGGAAGACAGTTATTAGTCTTATCTGAAAGCAACACTATAAAACACCTGTAAATCTGTATGTAAGTTAATATGAATCATTCAGTTTAAGAACATCACACTTCATACATGATTTCGATGAAGAAAACGCTTATTAATCATGTACTTGATCAGACATCTAGTGTTTTCACACTTTCTAAACAATTAATTTAGCATATTTTCTTAGTTTTTTAAATCATGTTATTATCACCCATGTAATATGGTATATTTCAGTAATGAACATGGGTCCACCAATAAATAAATAAATAAAAATATAAATAACAATTATTCGTATTCTTATTTTTTTTTTCTATTGAACATTGATTGAACACATTTAGCGGAAAAAATAATCATAGAAGTGTTTTCTTTTGTTTGAAAATCCTATAAGCATAAGCAGATGAGGTGGTGAGAGGGGGACCAACATTTAATTTTTTTTTTTAATAAATAAATAATTAAAATAATAAATCAAATTAAAAAATATAAAAAATATATATAAAATTAATAAAAACATCATAAATAAAAATATATACATACCAACTATATATATATATATATATATATATATATATATATATATATATATATATATATATATATATATATATATAAACAAAATATATACACACGTTTATATATTATTTATATACATATATATCATATATAGTATAATATATATTATACCATATGTGACCCTGGACCACAAAACCAGTCTTAAGTCGCTGGGGTATATTGGTAGCAATAGCCAAAAATACATTGTATGGGTCAAAATTATAGATTTTTCTTTTATGCCAAAAATCATTAAAGAATTAAGTAAAGATCATGTTCCATGAAGATATTTTGTAAATGTCCTACTGTAAATATATCAAAACTTAATTTTTGATTAGTAATATGCATTGCAAAGAACTTAATTTGGAAAACTTTAAAGGCGATTTTCTCAATATTTTGATTTTTTTGCACCCTCAGATTCCTTATACTGAAATAGTTGTATCTTGGCCAAATATTGTCCTATTCTAACAAACCATACATCGATGGAAAGCTTATTTATTCAGCTTTCAGATGATGTATAAAGCTCAATTTAAAAAAAAATGACACTTATGACTGGTTTTGTGGTCCAGGGTCACATATATCATGTATAGTATACTATATATATATATATATATATATATATATAGTATACTGTACATGATATATGGTATAATATATATATTTAATATATATAAATAAAAAATATATAAAATTAATAAAACATCATAAATAAAAATAGATACATACCAACTGTGTGTGTATATATATATATATATATATATATATATATATATATATATATATATATATATATATATATATATATATATATAAATATATATATATATACACGTTTATATATTATTTATATATATATATATATATATATATATATGTATGTTCATATTAACAATTCATATTTCTAATGTTCTAATGTTTCTTTATTGCTTGAAGAAGTCATTATTATTTAAGATAGATCATATTTATTGTCATAAATATATTTAATTATTCAGTATGATTAATATAATAATTTAAAAATTACAATTTCATTATAAGCATGGTGATTCTCACAAATGTTAACACCCAACTTAATATATAATGTTTACCATGTGAATCTAAGAATTAGTATCACAAGTTTGAAAAGTCAGTCAGCTGATTATCACGTTCATTACTGTGCCTTAATGCCATACTTTTACATATACTTCAGTTATTGAAAAACTGTTGCTTTAATTGCCTTGGACAAAACTGAAAAAGATAAACAAGACCTTTGTCTCAAAATATATTCTGTAATTTTATTGATTCTCATTTGCTACATACATCTATAACACCTTTAAAAAATCATAAAAAATAAATAAATAAATAAATAACTGGACATCTGTATGAAGCATGGCTGTTATTTCAGTGCAGCTACACTGCTGCTCTTTTCAGCTGATGGCACTTCGAGCAGTAGTCGATACGCTTGTTCACAGCATCAACACCCTCATCCACAATTACAACATTAACTAAAGCAGGTTTCTTAATCTCAACATCATCATTAGCAGTCTCACCAATATCATTAGATCATTTTCAGCCTTTAATTTTTATCCTTCAAAAAAATTATTTGGTCCTTATATCCAACTCCCACATTAGATGAATGCTTTTTCTCTGATATCTCTTGAAGCATCATCTGCTGGATTCAGCATTGTGTTGGCATACTTCCACTGATTTGAGCTGGTTATTTATTTAATGACCGGTGGATGATTAATTACAAAAGTCTTGTAATGTTCTGGGTTAACAGTATGTGTTTTATTTTGCCATCAGAAGAAGAAGAAGAAAAAAACTCTGTTACCCTTTTCGTTCTTTAGCAAGATGCAAGACTTACCATAATATTAATTTTCACTGGCATCAGCAAAATGATGCCACTGCGCCAGGTTTGTAGGTCTAAAATTTGCTGGTTTGATACATTTGGGCACTGCAAAATGATAAACTGCATCCTTATAAAGTTGCTGCAGGTCAAAGAACCAGTTGTGCAACTTTTGTTCTTGATCATTTCGGATCTCAACACACCAACTTTATTTATTTAATTTTCTTTTTATCTTTAAGTCTCTATGTAGTTTTGAGCAAGTTGGCATGATGACAATCTGTCAATTGATTAATAAATTAATCACACATTTCTGTAATAATCATGATTAATCAAATATTAATATATTATATTAATAGTTATAGTCCTAATTTCAAACTGTTTATCCAGGGGTGGTTGCAGGATTTCATCATTTTGTGTAGCAAAAGTTAATTATCTTTGTAAATCAGCACCACTATATTACTAGCAGCAAAAAAAAAAAAACAATACTAGCCTAAATAACACAAATTTCAAACATTAAGAACAAAGATGCATAAAATAAACTGTAACACAGGAAATGCACAGATCTGTTATACCGTTGACACACATCCGATACTTTCTTAACTGCTTACGCTCACTTACTGTATGACATTACCAACTGTGTTGAATAGCCTACTCAAGACAGTAATTCTGACATAATTTTTGCACAAGATGGAAAAGAGAAACTCAGTTTGGTACTTGTGTGGTGTCTGTGTTTATTAATGCGTTGTGCTTGAATCACAATCACTTTAACATTTAAACAAGACACGCAAATGATAAACTTTCTTGAGTAAGCAGCACTGGCACGATTGTTCAGATAGCTGATTTTTACGGGGTCTGAGGTTAAATCCCACCTAAAAGGGGTCTAGAACTGCCCCTGCTCCACATTCATTACAACATAAGATTATATGTTTTAAATTACATTTCAATGGCATCCTTTTACAAAGTAGCCAATTATTAATTAAGGCCAGTATCACTGATACCAATACTGCTACTGATGTTTCTATTAAAGGAGAAGTCCACTTCCGAAACAAAGATTCACATATAATGTACTCACCTCTTCGTGGTCCAAGATGTTCATGTCTTTCTTTCTTCAGTTGTAAAGAAATTTTTTTTTGAGGAAAACATTTCAGAATTTTTCTACATATAATGGACTGATATGGTGCCCCGATTTTGAACTTCCAAAAAATGTGTCTCAAAACGATCCCAAATGCAGTTGAAAATGATCCCAGCCGAGGAAGAAGAGTCTTATCTAGCGAAACGATCGGTTACTTTCATAAAAATAATACAATTTAAATACTTTTATTCTCAAACGTTCATCTTGTCTTTCTCTCCCTGAACTTTGAGTATTCTGGCTCAAGACAGTTAGGGTATGTCGAAAAACTCCATTCGTATTTTCTCCCTTAACTTCAAAAATCATTTCAAAATCATCCTACACCACTGCAGAAGTACTGACACAGTGAACATGCAAAGAAGATCAAACACCCTTAACAAAAAAGGTAAAACAGCGATATTAGACGATTTTGAAGTTGAGGAAGAACATGAGATGGGTGTTTTTTTGACATACCCTAACTGTCATGAACTTGAAGAAAAAAAAAACAGTCCAGGCAGAGTAAGACAAGAGGAGTGTTTGACATTAAAACGTATATAAATTGTATTATTTTTATGAAAATAACCAATCGTTTCTCTATAAGACCCTTCTTTATTGGCTGGGATTGTTACAACCACATTTGGGATCATTTGAAGCCGCATTTAAACTGCATTTTGGAAGTTCAAAATCAGGGCACCATATCAGTCAATTATATGGAGAAAAATCCTGAAATATTTTCCTCAAAAAAGCTATTTCTTTACGACTGAAGAAAGAAAGACATGAACATCTTGGATGGCAAGGGGGTGAGTACATTATATGTGAATCTTTGTTTTGAAAGTGGACTTCTCCTTTAGATGCATTTTAGCCATAAATTATAGCCATTTAAGACTGTAATTAAAAACCATAATTTTTAACATTTAATAGACTTGAAAAAACAATGATAAAGTGGTAAAGCACTATTCGCACATCAGTTTCAAAATACCGGTAAATTCTTTGACATCATTAATTGGTAATGACGATGGCTAACAAACCTGCTGTTGTGTTTGTAAATATGGAGGGGTGATTTAACAACCTTGCTATTTCACAGACTTCTCTAATTCCTATTTCTCACATTTGGATTTTCTCACACATACTTGCCTAAATCAGCAGAAATATTTGCAGATTTTCTTTCATTTATTAGTAGGACAGTTTAACAGTGCTTATTTAGCAAAAATGCACTAAACTGAGACATTAACTGTTAAACGTGTTTTTCACGCTACATATGACGTTTAGAGATCCTGCAGTCTATGCGTCCCCCCCTGTTGTTTCATGCTGGTCATTCATCTAATTAAATTACACAGTCAGTGTTTTTGCTGATGTTATAATTTTATGTCAAACATTCACATTTTTTGCGGCTGCACAGAGAAATCGTATTAAGCCGGGCATACGCTACACGATTTTAGCATTGTTTTTGGCAAATACCTACACTCACTGTACAAGTAAATTGCATGCAAAGTCAAGCCAAAGCTTAGGATTTACGTGCTCACACTACATGGTTGAAATAAACATGTGGGACTCTCTGAACCTTGAACTGAGTAGCCTCCATCACCTCTGTCCAAATTACATGTCATGCTGTCTTGGTTTCTTTTCTGTTTTCATGCAGGTGCAGTGAAGAAAAAAAAAACACTCAATTTTAGGGCAGTCGGTTTATAGCTCCGCTTCAACTGTGCGATACCCTCATGAGGGGTGACCAAAATTTCTGAAATGCCAGAATTTCATCCGACTGCTGGTCAGGAGAGGCTAGTCGTCTCTCGTTACCCCCCGTTCACTGCATGTCAAAAGATGCACAGTAAATTCTGCCTGATTTTTTTTAAAAAAAGAGAGTCACATGACAAGAAATAATCTCAAAATTGGAGGAAAATCGCAGAGTGTATGACTTCAAAACGAACTACTTAACTGAACTATAGAAAGAAAAAAAATGTTGCACATAATAAATGCATCATCTGCTGCAGAATGTTATGATTGGCCCAGACTAGATGTCTTGCATTAGCATGTTCTGAACTCATGTTCATACCTCTAATTTCATTCTATGTACACACAGAGCAGATTACCAGATGTGTATTGTTAATGTTCCAACTGCTCACTGTAAAAATCCTGTTCACACATGATCTCTTAATGGTAACTTACTGGTCTTTTACTGGTAATTTATCAGAAAGGGGATAAGGGGATAATGACACAGACTGCAGTTTCACTTTAAAAGCAGTGCTGTCTCTTCAAAACATGATGCAGATCTGACGCACATCTGATTTTCTCCCAACTCTTCATCAGCAAATATCATATTGTTGCCTAAGACAATAGATGTCAGATTGTATCCTGATAAAAGGTCTGTTTATACCCTATTTCTGAGCTGTTTTACCGAGACAATGGCATGGTTGTCGACACAGAATTCAGATAATCACTACTTCTTCAGCAACTTTATGTCTAGCATCTGTAGCATGAAAAATGCAGCAGATCTGTGTCTGTGTCTTTTCCTGTAACTATTACCTGATGAAACATGAGCTTCCTCTCTGCCATCAGAGCCACTGGTATTGGCCTCTCCTAATCAAAAAGAGTGAGATCAGTTACTGAGCAACAAGCTTTGTTACACTGTATAACAACACAATATGGATCAATGAGCAAACACTGTATTGCTTAGTCACTGTTGTTATCAATTTTCAATGGAAGGTACTTAAATCCACTAGCATGCGATAATTACCATTTTCATAATGTTGTTGTCATTTGCACTCTTCATAGTGTCAGCACTTTGCATTTGCTTGCTTCTCTTTTTAATCTTTGTGCTCACATATTGTAATTGAATATAGCCAAATTCTGTTGTTCTTATTTACATGTTTTTTCTGTTTTTGTTGTCAAAAAATGGAATGAATATAAAACAGTGACTGAAACCACCAGATTAAGACTATATTTTAACTAGCTGCCCCTTCCAAGCTGCTGTTCTGCACCTAAATGCTGATTTAAGTCTGAGAAAATCTGTCATTTGTATTATTATCTTTATGTTAAATAATGTAAGTATCATGAAAAACAAAACAAAAAAAGTCAGCAAATGAACTGGTTTGTTTACTGCACCATTGTCTGAAGCATCTGTTGCTCCCTTAATCATCTTTATTTTTATTTCTGAGACAGGACGACCTGAAACACAAACCAACAGCTGCTTGAACAATCTTTTGCTCAACAAACAAACCAGCAAAAACTACACAACATGACAGTGGTTAGTTACTAAACATGGTCTATCTTGGCTTACAACATTTTTATGTTGCAAGATTCTAAACATATTTTGCATTGTAAGTATGCTTATGATAATAGAAGGTTGTCAAAGATGTCAGAGATGTTCTGTTTAGCAATGCAAACAAAACTGATAATTCTACAAATTCCATTTCAGAGTAAAAGAGATCAATCAAATGTGAATCAATTTACAGGTAAAGAAAAAAAACAGCTCCGACTGTGACTGCATAAACATAAAGTAAATGTAAAAAGTGCATTGATTATGTGATTCAAACAAATACAAATTGCTTTTAAACATAATGATTCACCAGTGATAGTGACATTGAAGATCCTTTCACTGACGATGCCACTTATTATGGTCTCTTGATGATAAAGTCCAGAGTCTGTGGTTCTGGTGTTTGTGATGGTCAGAGATCCAGTCTGATGATCCAGCTTCAGTCTGTCTCTGAATCTCTCAGTGCCTTCATTACACTGAACATCTGTACAGATCTTTCTGAGATCACCATTGATTTGAGCAATACGAGAGTCATTAAAATACCATCTAATTCTGTCTCGTTTATTTGTTTTAACATTAGTGTCTAGAGTGACTGAATCTCCCTCCATCACAATCAATATGTCTGCAACAAAACCAGACACACCTGGAGAAGAAATGAAGAGTTAATTATAAATCAGATCTGAGATAGTGGAACAAAATGTAAAGGAAACTTCGGAGTCATTATATGCATTTAGCCCCAGCTTGGTAATCCACTCCTTATTGGAGAGTGGCTTTATAGTAGAAATTTAAGTTTTTGCGAAAGCAAAACCAGCAGCACATATATTTATCTAAATACTGCTTTTGGCAGTGTAGGCGAGGTATTTTCGGGACTTAAGCCCAAAGTATACTTCACTTTTTATGTGTAGGCAAGGGACATCGTACAGTGTACGGTGACGCTGAGTTTTATTCCCTGTGCTCTATTTATAGTGGTAAGGTTTTTTGTTTGTTTTATAAAGTGCCTATTGTTGGAAGTATAGTTAAAATTATGTCCTTCACAAACAATAGTCCAGTTCTACACCTGTCTCTTTTGTACAAACACAAAAGGAGACTCAAAAAAGATATTAAATATTAATGTTTAGTATTTGCTACTTTAGGTCTGTTTTGTAAATGAAAAAATGACAGCTGTATGTGATGCGTCTTTATTAAACCAGGCTGATTTATCTGTTCAAATGCATTCAAAAACATACGTAACTGAAACCAACACACGTTTAAACTTATGCCAGCCTAAGCATACATAATACATAGATTGAATATATAGATTTTACGTTTTTTTTTTTTTTTCCAAAGCCCTGATCGGCGATATTTCAACAAGACTTCGATAAGCGTACAGATAACCGCATCAACGTCTGAGATAAACATTGGTGACTCAGGAAAACTCTAGACTCACTGATTCTTTTGCTCTCCTGCTCTCACTTTCAACGAAGCGAACCTCAGTGCCGTTTCCTTCATAATTAATATAAATCATAATTTATATATTAAACTCAAATGAACTTTGCCCATAATATAACAGGCTAAGGAGGACTGAGGCAGGGTTAAAATAGACAGATCACAGATTTAATGTATGAATTTATGTTCCATTTATTTTACTTATTTTAATGCCAGTACACTGACACAAATAAATTGGGTTGGGCTGTAATATTTCAAATGAAAAAGGCGGCAGACTTCAGCTCCTCCCCGTCTTTTAACGCGTTCTTCTTTGCGCGGAATAATACAGTGCATGTTGCAAAGAGGTTTGCATACTTGAAATAAAGAAAAAGGGTTGTACTAAACATGCAAACAGTAAAATTTTGTTTGTAATACAGTAAACAGGTGTGTATGTGTCTGTGTGAAATCAGAAAGACTTGTATTTGGCTTATTCAGTACTTAAATGGTATACAGTGTAATACTGCAATAAGTTTTGTAAGCCACCCCTATTAATCAAACATTTCTATTTAATTTATATATTTATTATTATAAATAAATAATAATAAATATCTAAATAGTATTTACTGGGGGCTCAGCCCCCCTAAAATAAAAATCTTAGAATCGCCAATGGAATTAGTTGTAGAACCGAATGTGAAACCATCGTCTGTTATGAAACACAACACTTTGGAAGGTGCTATTCATATTTATGACCATTAGGTGGCCACAACATAAACAGTGCTGAAAAGCTTCGAGCTATTAACATTTTCCTGTACAACTGTGTTAAAAGCTTTGCTGGTTCAGAACGCTTCACTTCGCCTTCACTAGATCTGTTTCGCCGTGTTAATAAAACGATAACGTTATATAAATCGCGCATGATTAAAACTGGTGCAAAGCTGTGCAAACATTCACAAGAATTGTTGACTAAAAGTGAATCTAATGTAGTAAATGAAATGTCTTACCATGCACAAGCAAAAGACCACAAATAAAGGGCTTCATTTTAACCACAGGTTCCATCTAGATGAAGAGTTTCATTCTGTTACTGCTCGCTGCAGAGCTAAATGCGTCAACAATTTCTGTCTGCAGACTGCAAGAGAAGGGCGTAACTTAGCAGAGGGCGTAACTTGAAGTTGTCCAAGTCATACAGAACCAGGCAAGATGTCAAAATGAGATGTTGTCGGCAAGATGGCCGCTCGCATAGAGACAACGGTAACAATCATTTTCCTGAGTTAAGAGTTTAAATTTAATTGTTTATGTCATTTTCATACAGTAGTTTCTGTAGTTGATAATCCATTAAAACTTAACCTTCCTCGGCATTCTGGCTTTAATGTGTTATTTGCTTCTACGAATAATTTATGATGTTCTACAATACTCCCCAAGGAAATGTCAGTCTGATTAATGATGAAATAATTAACAAAACTGAATAAAACTTTGTGTTAACTTATTGACACTCTTCTCCGCTCTTAGTCGGGCTCTTTTTAAAGATAAATGTCCGCAGTTTGCATAAACCTGGATTAATATCTCTACGTCCATTCAGGTTTCGCTTTTAATTTACCTGTTGCCATAGTGACAGGCCTGTCAACATACATTGCTACAACAGTGCCACCTTACATATTTGTTTAAAGACACCTACAATACATCACAATATTTATAAAAATAAAACAATAACAAAAAAATATTTGTATACTGAATTTATTAACTGTCATTTAAAGTGCTTTCAGTTTTACAAAACTGAGATCACAAAAATGTAAAATTGCATGTAGTCTGAGCCTTTCTAACACACATATAATATAGAAAATCAGGTACTTACAAAGTACCTCCAGCTTTACCTGCTGCCATGGTGAATTGTAGTACAAGCCTGTCAACATACAATACATAACAATAGTGCCACCTCAAGTGCATTGTGCATTTAGATTTACTGAAACAGACACCTACACTACATTGCAATATCTGTGTAAAAAATAAAAAAACAAAAAAAATAATAAATTCTGTTTACTGAAGTTGTTAACTGCAATATAACGTGCTTTCAGTTTTACAGAACTGAGATCAAACAAATGTGTAGTATGCATGTCAGAGCCTAACACGCATTTCACATGTCCATTAGAGAATCAGTTATTACAAAGTGCCTCCAGCCTCATAAAAAAGTCAGCGCTGCAGTATCCTGCAAATTCATTGTCAGAGTAGAATCCTTGTAGTTTTCCCCTCTGCCCACATCCCCTGTAGCCTTCACAGTCTTTGTAGAGAGATTTGCACTGAATGCAACAGGAGATTCGATATGGGATTCTGTAGGTCCTTCTGAGCTCCTCTGAAAATGCTTTCCAGTTCACCACACCTGATGAGAAAAGAAAAGAAGGGTTCTTGTGTAAAACATGCAAAGTTTTACATTATTATTATTATTATTATTGTTATTATATATATATATATATATATTTTTTTTTTTTTGGTCACAATTTTCTGGTAGCTGTGTTTCCTCTATTCATTGTAGGAGTGGTGTACCACCACAGCAAGATAAATATGAAATTAAAATAAGCAATTTTTGTTTAGTTATGAATCACTAGACTTGAATCATAACTTGAACCAAACAGACAGATAAAGGACAAATGTAGAATCATCACTTAAAAACAAAAAAAAACAGCAGACCACATTTATGTACAACACACTTTTTACATTTTAATAATGATAAGTGACCACTCCAGGGGCCGCAATTGTGTTGTGTTGCTGGCATCTGCAAGACATCCACTGACACACAGATTTCCAAACTCTGACCCTACTCAAGTTCTAAACTTTTTGCTCTGTCCTTGCTGCTGTGTAAAAAGCTGCAATCTGACATGTTCAAGTTGAGTACACCCATAGCTCGCAGTGACCCTGTGAGTGAGTGACTTTCACCTATAGCTCAGAGGTGCTTTGCCTCTAAAAATATGGGAGGAGGACAGAAGGAAAAGCACAAAACTTACTGTCAAGCCAGAAGTAGTGTGCTTCCTTCAGAAACCATTCCTCTCTCACTATCCTCCAGAAACGTGTGCACGTGAGAGCCAGGGTATGAATTGCAGGGTCACCATCTTGTAGCACCACCAGGATGAAGATCATGTGCAAAATTTCCTCAGGTAGCTGTGAACATAAAACTGTATAAGCCACTGCAAACTAGTAGGGTCAATATCAGGTCATCATCATCTTGGACCAGGAAAAAGGACCACTCTTAATTTGCATGTTCTGTACCCTTCACATTTGTGTCCTGCAAAAAGCATACATGTAGTTATAGATGCATGTTGGATTGAGATACAGTACATAAGCAGTGGGAAGCTGGCATGTGTACATGGAGAGCACATAAATAACTGTGGTCCTGTGAGGGAGTTTAACTTACAGCTCATAGAGGTGCTTCACATCTAAAAATGGAAAGAAATCAAATCTAGATACATGCCTGCAAAATGCCTATTCCCTCCGGAGAGGACTCTGCTTAATAGCTTAGCACATGAAAAAGACCACAAGAATTACAATAATATCTTTAGACCAAGTTTTTGGGCCTGTAAAAAAAAAATTTGGCCATAATTCTTACCATGGTGACCTCATATTTGCTCTTCTTAGGGATGCAGAAAATTGGGTCCAGACTTTCTCTGGCCATCTCTATTCCCTGCTTGGTAAAGTGGGCAAACCTCCAGCCACAGCTGTAATAATAAATTATAAAAGTTCAATGTTTACCTTGCTCCCCTGATTACTGCTAATAATATATTGAAGTTAAGTTAATATGGAAGTTAATATAAAACTGCTTTTAGAACTGAGGAGAAGGGAAAAAAAAAATAAAGCTGCATCACCAAGCACTGACATCGTGCTGCCATCATTTAGTCCTTATTCCATTTACACATAGGCCCAATACCAGTAAAATAAAGGAAAAGCTGCATGTGTGACAAGGGCTACAGGTGTCACACTCACGCACACAAAAGGGGAGGGAGGAGACCTGAGATGAGTGGCAATACTTTTCAACAATTTATTAAACAACATCTTATTTAAAAGACAAAGCTCCAAACAGTGAAAGAGGTTCTTAACTGAATCTGTGTAATATGATAGAGATTTGCTTGGTGCATTGTAGGGTGTTCAAGTTGTAAGGGTGAAGCGAGAAATAGTCAAAGTAGTAATAGCCCAAGTTGTGACAAACTAATTAATAGAAAAGTGATATGCAGATAAATGGCTTTGCAAATTATTAACACAGGAGATAGTGCCCTGGGGTCCACAGGGGGAAAAATCAAGGCATCTTTCTTTTGGCAGTCCAACTTATACAAAACAGAAAGTATTGCAAATTTGCATCAATTTTAATTAAGGCTTTTTGCAACTCTGCCTGAGAACGCTACCGACGCTCTTTCATCTTTGAAGTCTTAACACCTACTTTTAAAAGTGCTTTCATTACCACTTATTTTCTCCATTATTATTTTTTTTTTATATGATTCTATTTAAATTTGTAATGACATTTGAAGCTCCTTTTTCTTTTGCATATCCTCGATGTTGTATGACCTTGAAGTGTTTTTACCTTGTGTGATCCAACTTTGTTTTGAGAAGAGAAGTGTTTTCTAAGATATAAGGGTTATCGCTATTAGTTGAATGTATTGTGGTTACTTACTGGAAGACAGAGGAGTGGGTCACAGGATGAGGGAAAGAGCCAAGTTGGTGGAATATGGAGATCTACAAATGTAAACATCTTTCCCCTGTAGTAGATAACTCTATCAGTAATTACAGACAGTTTTTCAATTGAATGTCACATAACTGTATACAGATACACACATACCTGATGCTGAATCATTTCCCTGATAAGTTTGAAACAAGCATTTCCCATCTGTAAATACAACACTTTTAATTCTAAATCCATTAAAAGTGCAATTACTTCAAAATGAAAACTAAAAATGTTCCACACCATTGAATCCATTTTCTATACAGTATTGTAATATAATAATTTATCACACCTCATACTCACTAGACTGTCTCATTCTAGCGTTTAATACTGACCAGGACTCCAGTCTTGAAGTCTCAGAAGAACTTGGCATAGAATGCATCCTTCCACTCGAGAATGGAAGTATTCAAGTTTTCAGTTCCAGATATATGTTATGCAATTTTTCAATGCAAATAAATAAATAAATAGGCAAAAAAATTGAGAGTGCTTGAATACGTCTGGGAATATTTCAAATTAAAAGAAAGAAAAAAATAAATGAAACTACGAAGCCTACAGCAGTTATACAGCCCCTCAAAAATAGTGAGTTTGTTGTAAAGGCTCCTTTAAGAGAGAGCTTTTATTCTGACATCGTAGGTCACACTCCAAGCTGAGCAGTCTCGTTAGTTAAGTTTATATCTGTTGAGTCGATCACTGAAAGGACATTTATACCTGTTCATTTGCGTTATTTCCTGCAGCTGTTACTTTGAGGTGTTAGTCACTGACCTGCAAGTAAGCCTGCTTTAATTTTGTGTTTATTGAGATCGGTAGTGAGGTATTTATAACTGCGTCATCCGGACATGTATAGACGTGCCAGTAGCCGTTGTTTCTGTTAGTGTAGTTTAATAATGCAGCTCTAGGTGTCACTATTTCCTCTTTATCGAGATGTATATTACCGTTTGAAGTTTTGACAATACTTTGCTCACGTGATCTTGATATTTTCAAGCTGTTTATGCGAAACGAGTGATCACGTTCTAATGTGCCGTGATTACACCCATATATGGAGTGATTCATCACGTCAAATGATCACTTATGGCTTAAAACCGTTAACTTTGCCTTATTTTCCTTCCTTGGGTTGTATATTACATTGGGAATATTATTAATCAGGATTTAGTATGTTTAAGCTGCCTTTATGTACCCGTGGATGTTTATTATTGTATATGCGTAATTATTGATAATTATCCATTATATCTTTTTGTATTTCTTGTGCTCCAGACTAATCCCTCTATGGGCTGGAACTGATAATGTCATATCAATACAACGTTTAAACCAATCACCTGTCTCTTCATCCTTTTTTACTATTGTGCTCTGACCAGCACCCAGGGGGTTCACTCCTCTTATTACAAATCCAATCCTGACAGTCAAAAGTCTCTCCAACAGAATGCATGATGCCCCTGTGAACCTTGCATATGAAATAACATATTAAAATAGACCTATTGCAGAATTTATAAATGAATGATTATTTTATTTTTACTTATTTAAATACACCTAATTAATCACTTACACAGCAACCTCATAAAAAAAAAAAAAAAAAATCAAAATGAATCAAATGTCACCCCAGTCGTTGTGATTCATTATTTTGACCACTAGATGGCATAGAGGTTGAACAGCCTAGGTCATACCATCAGCAACAAAGAGACATTATCCCATAATTTATTTATTTATTTTTATATAACATTGATGCATAATGGGCTGTCAATCTGTATATTTTAGCAATTAAGCATGAGGGGTAAGTATCCTGTTTAACCTCTAAGTACTTTTCAAATGATGGATATATTTTATTTCATTTTAAACAAAGGGTGCCCAAACTCAGTCCTGTAGGGCCGGTGTCCTGCAGCTCCAGCCTCAATTAGACACACCTGAACCAACTAATCAAGCTCTTACTAGGCATACTAGAAACTTCTCAGCAGGTGTGTTAAGGCAAGTTGGAGGCAAACTCCCTGTTTTAGTCAAAGCCACAAGAAGGCAAGCCTGCAACCATTAGCCAAAAAAGCGTAACGGCTAAAGCCAATGCTTCCGGTCTAGCAGTATGTGCAAAAGGAGACCAGAGGCCTTTTTTTTTTTATTTTTATTTTTTTTAAATGTATGTTAATGGAGGAGAGGCTTTACAATGCTGAATAAACAGCGTTTTAGAGGAAACGGCTTATCATTTAATGAGCCGACAGTAGGGATGTCACAGTTCTCAATATAATATCGAACAGTTTGGTACAACATGCACGGTTCAATACGTGCTTGTGAATTGCAGTTTTGATTTTGCATTTAAATAACTTTCTTGTTTTATTCCTCAGAATTTGCTGTATGTGTGCCTGTGATTTCATGTGCTGAAATGAGAAAACTCTTCCCCGCTTATATTTGAAAAGCAACACATGCAGAGCATCTTCCATTCTAATGACATGCAATGACAAGCCTTTCCAAACCTGTTTTCCAACAAAAGAATATATATATATATATATATATATATATATATATATATATAACATTATAACTTGTTTTTAATTCACAACATCAGTCAAGTGTTTGAAATAACTTCCTTATGTGATCTGATGTGGATTCTTATCACAGAATGAGGCAGACAATAAATTTTATACTCATATTCTATACATGTCGATTAGCAATGGCTAATGAAAATACACAAGATGGCCTGAAGAACACAGATAAAACAAATATTCTTGTAGACAAGTGTTTATTGTCCTTACATTTCATCATTCAAAACTTTTACCGTTATATCTTGTTTTTATTCAGTTACAGCAATAGTGATGCCTTTATCCATAATCGAGAAGCTGGAACGGAACGTTATCAGTGCTATGTTTTTTTGTGGATTTTCAGTCCAGTATGAATAAAACCCATTCTATTTCGCATAAAAATCAAAAAACAAAAAATATATTTCTCTCTTCAAAGAAAAATTAAGCAGACATATACTAAACCATGCTTTTTTTCAGTGTGCAGAGGTTTACAGGAGTATTTTGTTCATTTGTTGCAAAAAAAAACCAAAAAAAAACAAAACAAAGCAAAGCAAAAAAACAAAACAAAAAACAAACAAAAAAAAAAAACACTAAAGGGGCAAGATATCAGAAGCGAACCAAAGCGAAAACTGTGGTTGAAACCCTAGGTACGTATTTTACCATGGACTAACTGTATTGTTGCATCCCTAATAGAAAATTTTATGTTTATCTACTTACCCCCAGGGCATCCAAGATGTACTTTGTTTTTTTTCAGTAGAACACAAACAAAGATTTAACTCAAATGGTTGCAGTCTGCCTCTCATATAATGGTACTGAATGGCATCCACGGGTTTGAGAGTAAAAAAACATACACAGCCAAAACCAAATTAAACCCTGCGGCTCGTGACCATACACTGATACACTGACGCATCACACATCGGCTGTTGTGTACGCGTTAGGAACGTCTGACATTCCGGTGAATCAGAGGTAAAAAATTATATAAATACTGTTCAGTTTCTTGCAGACACCAGTTGTTTTGTGTCTTAAGACCTCAATGTATCGTTATGAGGTGCAGAGATTAATTTGATTTTGTCTGTGTATTTTTTTTTTAATCTCAAAGCTGTGGATCCCATTGACTGCCATTATATGACTGCAACATTATATGACAGACTGCAACAGAGTTAAAATCTTCATTTGTGTTCTACTAAAGAAACAAAGTCACCTACATCCTGGATTCCTATGGTATCCGTAAACAGTGTTGCACAACTGTAATGTGATTGGTTATCAAGGAACATGTGATCCAAGTTAGCCATTACGCTTTCTCCAACAGTAAGTAATACAGACCCTCCCCTACAGTAAGACTATCTCTGTTTTAAAGCTGTTGATTATGTCTAAGAGATACTAAGTGAGACTATGAGGTTCACAAAAGGACAGGAAGAAGCCCTTAACCCACAAACTAAACACACATATAAAAAAAATGTCCGCTTTCTTGCAAAAGCTGTTTGTCCAGCCAAAACTTCACACCATGTTTCTGAAGAACTGAGTTTGCAGTTTCAGTTTGACTCAGATGTTGAACTGCTCGTGTCACACTTAAGACTGGTAATGAGAGATTGCAGACTGCTTTTAAAATTCACAAGAACTGATTGATTATAAAACCAATTTAAAATCCATAAGATTTATTTTAGCACTGAATCTAATAAAAACACAACTGCACACTTTTTTACTATTTAACACAGTCAGACATGTACCTTTCAAAAACTATCAATGTTAAATTATAACAATGTATTCTGTTTGATTCTATTTGACCATTTTCCACCATTAACAACAGTTCAAGTCTTAAAAAGAGCCAGAAGATCATTATATTAATATAATCCTAACACACATTCAGGTGTGTGCGCATTCTGAAGGGCAAACTCTGCTGGGGGGAGGTTCATGCAAGCTGGAGTTCTTTTTTTTTTGTTTAGCAGATAGTCCTTTAGATCAGACACAAAACCACAGAAGAAAATGTTTCACATGTTCTTTTTGTGCTGGTGGAGACTGACTGGTAAGTTTTTAATTTTATACACCTGACTTTATGAAGCCCATCTGATGTACAGATAAAAATTAAGAATTAAACTTAAACTTTAAAGGCAGAACAAACAGGTTTTGAAACTGCACATATTTATTTTGCTCTACAGCAGGTACATTTAAAACACCTCCTCACACATCTTTTTAGTATAGATGTTACTGGGCTTCTGTTCTGGATGTTCTTCAGTTCACATTTTAAATTGACATACTATAACTGACTGCAGGGTTTGTAAGCCAAAAAAAAAAAAAAGGCATTATAAATTGCGACAAAATCACTTCATGTTCATCAGGTGTGTTTGGTGAGTCAGTGTCAGTGATGGAGGGAGATTCTGTCACTCTACACACTGATGATACTGAAATACATGAAGATGATGACATACTGTGGAAATTTGGAGTGGGAATGTCTCTGATAGCTGAAATTAGGAGAGATCTTGGAATCTTCAACACATCTGTTGTTCCTGATGGGAGATTCAGAGATAAACTGAAGCTGGACAATCAAACTGGATCTCTGACCATCACAAACATCACAACTCAACATGCTGGAGATTATAAACTGGAGATAAGTGGAGCTAAACGGTCATCAAAAACATTCAGTGTTTCTGTCAATGGTGAGTATAAATCTAATTGTTAAGTAATATATACTGCAAAATAATAAAAAAAAAAAATGTTATGTTTGACATGACATACACTATTATCCACATTTCTCTCAATTCTCTTGTGTTTTTAGCTCGTCTGACTGTTCCTAATATTAACAGAGATTGTTCATCATCATCATCTCAGCAGAATTGTTCATTGTCGTGTTCAGTGGTGAATGTGAGTGATGTGAGTCTCTCCTGGTACAAAGGAAACAGTTTATTGTCCAGCATCAGTGTGTCTGATCTCAGCATCAGTCTCTCTCTACCTCTGGAGGTGGAATATCAGGATAAAAACACCTACAGCTGTGTGATCAACAATCCCATCAGCAACCAGACCAGACGTCTGGACATCAGCAAACTCTGTCACACATGTTCAGGTATGTTGGTGTTGATATTACCATTGATTAACTGAGCCGATCTATCAAGTAGTTCTAATGTTTCATAGTGTTTGTTGTGGATAAAACAGAACAATTAAATTTTGTCCATTACAGATAAGGGCCTACGTGTATTGTACATAGTGTTGATTTCTGCTACTGCTGGATCTCTGTTGATTGTAGCTGTAGCCGCAATCTTTTGGATCTGCAAGAAATGCACAAAAACTGATCAAAAAGGCAAGAGTTGTCTTATTTTAAAAACATAACTTGATTAATTGATGATTAATAGTCCAAAATAATGTGTAGTTTATTGGGTTAGGCAATTTTTGTCATTTTTGGTCAACTTTACTTGTTTCTATTGCACAAAGACAGATTCTGCATTTCTCAATATGCATCAGAAATGCAAAGTGGCATTATTTAATAATAAAACAATTTTTCTTCACATGAACATATTCTTGCAGTATTCTGCTGGTGTTCAGATGATTTCTATGAATGACCCTTTTGCCTTTGTTGGTAATGTTTTCCTTATTGAGCTTCAAAGAAAAATGCATTTCACCATAAAAAGAATGCAAATGACTGTTCGACATCTCACCTGGGTTTCACTTGTAAATTATCTGCAAATAATGTCTTTCTTCATTTTTATAAGCACATACCCTGCTTGAGACTCTCTCTCTCTCTGAGTGTGTAAAAGAGAAAGTTATAAATGTCAAATTAAACTATAACATTTTAAAATGGCATTTAAGGCCCAATAATAATACATATTGTGTGGGGGGAAATCTAAGCTATTTTATTTTAATCCATCTGTCATTACTTTTTTTTAAACAGTTGATACTCATAAGGGAGAGATCACTTACGCTGAGCCAACGTTCTACAAAAGAAAAGCACAGAAATTGGTAATCATTTATTTCTATTAAGTCATCTACACACTGCACGATTTTAGCAATCCTATAAGATCATTGCTGATCATTACTGTTAGGCATGTTTCCATTACAGATTTGCGATATTTTATAAATGTCGATAAAAAAAATTATTGCGAAATGACGTTTCCATTAACAATAGGCTCGTTTGAGATGCGCCCTCGCCTCGCCTGAAATGTAGGCGAGAGTAGGTGGCTGCAGTGAGGGGAGGAGTGAAATAAGTGCAGTCAAGACGGACAGTTCGGACCTCTCGAGGTAGACCTGTTTCACGATTGGCCAGATTCACCGCATGACAACGATCACGTGTGTTTTGGGTTTATTCTAACATCCTCAAGTCCGATAATACTCACAAATCTGTGTTTTTAGAACATTAAAAGTTTTTTTTACTGTAGTCACAATGTTATATTGAGTCACATATTTATTTACAAAATACTGATAAAAGCATATATAACCCCGCTTTATTAGCATTCAAATAGTATATGTTTATGTTTATCATTATTCTTGTTCAGATGGCGCTGTATTAAGCAGTATATGAAACGTGTTTCTGTTGCTCATGAAAACGCTTTTAAAAAGTCAGTGTATTTGATAAATATTGCATTTAATTCACTTCTTCTGTGATAGAGCGTGCAAACACCGCGAGAGCTTCTCTGACGGGAGTAAAAAGTGTCCGTCTTGAGGCCTCCGTTTTCGACTGCTCGCGTAGAGGAAGTCTTACACACCTTATAGTACGTTGAAGAATGATCATATGACTTTTATACATGTGCCATGTGACCTGTAATTGCGAAAAAGAAATATTATACGGGAGTTTTTGCGAAATTGACGCGTTTCCATTAGGCGTATGTTCAATTTAAATTTGCGCATCGTGAAGGGTAACGCGCATCGTGAACGCGCCTGTTTACTCGCTACGACGCAAGGTACTGTAGAAAAATAAAACGTCATCGTCATCAGTAAACAAAAAGAGGAAGGAATAAGAGCTGGAGGTAAGCAGTTTTGTGTTTTAGCGGCATTGATTTCATGTCACATTTTTATTGGCTGGTCAGTAAACGTGGGTTGTGGCGGCAAACACACCATGTGATAATCAGGATGAATTTCCGACATTGCCAGAAAATGATCGTAGGCGCATCTTAAAGAGTAATGGAAACGTGCCTAATGTAAGACACAGGACAACAGATTATGAGCCACAATCACAGAAATCGCCACGATTGTTTCACGATGCCAATCTTTCGTCTGGGACAGCCGAAAATCGTGCAGTGTGTAGAGGGCTTTATATGTTGTGTCTGTGTATCATTTCATCAGGGGGTTAGATTTGTCTGTATTATAATTGATTGCATACATCACACACTATTACACACAACAAAAACATTTATAAAAGCCATAACACCATCAATCAGAGAGTAAGTGCCTCATATCCCATAACGCCTGTGTCTACTGAAAGGATACTTGTCATTATGTCCCATACTGCTCAACATGAGGCATTTTGGCATATATTTCCTGTGTCAACTAATTACATCACTGTTCAAATGCTTTAGATGGGTAGAGAGCAATGCTAGTTTTGAACTCACTGACTTTTGGATCATTTGATACATTCCAGGCCAATTTAATGGACACCATGCAAGAGTTATTTCTTTAAATTACTGTACAAAATTAGCAAATGTCAGTGTAAAAATAACCCAAACAGGGTAAATCCAACAGAGAAGTAAGCACCGCAACACACTGTCGATACGAGACCAGACAAACAAGAACTGAAACAGAGGAACTTAATCAAATGAGGTGATAACAGGATAATTGAGAGTGCATATCTGAAACTAATGAGTGTCCATAATAACAAGCTATGCTAAGAGAAAAACAGTGCTAACTGAAAACAGTCTGTGTGAAATGAAAATGTGACAAGTTTGACATATTGTGTCAGAAAGCCACATTAAAGACTAGTGGTTCTCAGCTGCTGCTATTTAAGAAATAATAATATTATATTAATACTGTATTGGGCCAAAGTTTGTGCAAAGTATATGCATTGATATAACTGTCCATTCAGTTTGTGATATGTAATAATTTAGTTTGCAGTAAAGCCTATGTTCATTGTCTTATTACAAAATGTCAGTATTTGGTTTTAAAGAAATGGCTTTACCTTTAAAAGGACAATATTTTATGTAATTCTTGTTTTTTTGTTTGTTTGTTTTTTACAGAAAGTTAAAGAGGAACATAATGTAGTGTATGCATCTGTCGTCATTTGAATATGACCTTCAATCTATGTACAAGATCCAGCTGTGATCGTACATAAGGACCAGAATTTTGTTGCATTAAATTTTGACGGAATGATTTTTTTTTTTATTCCCATAAGTTCCAAGATTGTTGACAAGAAAGAAAGTAGCAGCAGTAAAACTGTCTAATGCTATGAGAGGGTGGAGATATATACTTAACAGCCTCCAAAATCATCATCTAATAACACATCAGTAATATTTCTGTTACCTACTGTAATGCTGGTTATACTCCGCACGAGCAACTTCAGGGACATAGGGATTGCACTTTATTTTTCAGTTTACTTAAAATAAATCTCATTATAGATAGTCAGCCTAGATGCCATACTGAATTTAACATGGACAAAAATGAGGTTGAGTTTTTTTCAGAGTTTTTGTTTGCTGAAAGCTTGTTTTCTTCAGAAAGATGTTTTGTCAGCATTGCACCACCCAGTCTCCAAGCTGTACACTTTTAAGCATTTGTTGTAAGAGTGGTGCTAACACTATTGTTTTCTAATGACACTATTGTCTTGTTAGAGCTGCTTTACAGTGGAATTTGGATTTGCCTCATTTGATTGTTACTTTGTTACTTGACCAAATAAACTCATCTACTCACTAGTCTGTTATTATTATATGCTTACTTATTTATATATTCAGTTTTGTAATCTGATATTGCAGTTGTTTTGAGCTGAGTTGTTTTAAGTCTGCCTTATTGCTGTATTTTAGTATTAATTTATATTTGTAGGGTTTTAAAGTTCCTGGAAGCACATTTAACATTTTTTTTTTTAACTTTTATAAAAACTGAAGCCAAATAATGCATCTTAAGGTCACAAAGAAAAAACTAGCCAAAAGAGATGACTGTATAAACAAATGTAATTTTCTCTAAAATAATGGAACATGGGCACATTCTCCAATAATGCATAAAGACAAACAGAGACCGAAACTATTGCGGCTGTGGTGTAGTTTATTTATAGCCACAGTGATGCTAACATCTGGGTTGGCCTACAAAAACACATCATCACTGCAGCACTATATAGCTAACTTCTGTAAGTATCTTTCTAATACCATATAAACATAATTCAGAACAGTGCATCAGTTTCATAACTGAAGGGGAGCATAATGTATAGTGTAACCATATAGCACTGTTGTTTGTAGTACTACTCAAAAAAGAAAATATTGTAAATATCTGAGTGACATACATGTGATTTTATCAATAAAATGCATATGTAACAAATGAAAAATACCAAAAAAAAAAAAAACAACACATAACTGTTTCCTCATTGGGACTGATGTGAGAGCACAGACATTTCTGTACATACTTACATATTCAAAAATTAGTCAATAACAACCCCCTGACCCAAATGCAGATAAAATACTAGTAGTTTAGTTTGTAAGTCAAAATAAAACCTACTCTGATGTAATTTATTTACACCTATAAAGATGTGGTTGAAGCTGTTGGGTAGAAAATCAGCTTGAACAGGATGTTTGTGGTTAATGTCAGTTTTTCCATTCCTGCTTATATAAAGCTCAGTTCAACATTGCTCTATACAGGCAACTTTACTGTGAAATACTGAAAGCATGAAAGCATGTGATGCGATCTGGGAAAACCTGTCGGATGACACGCTGGGACCTTTTCAGGAAATTCGAAAAATAGGTCGAATGTAATTTTCTTATCAAAATTAGGTTTTCATTAAATTATTATTCTATAACATGTTGTCTATCATCTCTGAAAATATCTCGGTGAAATCCACTTGTTTAGTGCAGAAAATAGCCATTTATTGCAGCAAGCAGACTGTGTCTTAAAGTGCTCCTATTATGCCTTTTCAAATATGATCTTTCATGCAGTGTGTCATGTAGCTGTATGTGAAAATAAACTATCTGCAAAGTTGTGAAGCTGACAGTGCGATAAATAAAGTTACTGTCTATCAAAAACAGTCGGCTCACATTTGCCTAAACATGTCTATAGGAATTTGAATCTTTTTCTGTTACGGCCATACGTCACAAAGTAACATATTTGCATAATGTCCGCCCACGTCCTAAGTCGCGAACAACTTGTCCGCCCACAAACAGTAAAATGTCTATGTGGTTTACGTCACATGGAAATGTACATGTACATTATACAGAAGACGCTGTATCCTACGCTGTGAGTAAAATTGGTTTATATTTACTTCCAAAAGATGAATCTACAAAGATTGTATTTTGTATCTATATCTATCCTTCTATCTATCTATCTATCTATCTATCTATCTCTCTCTCTCTCTCTCTCTCTCTCTCTCTCTCTCTCTCTATATATATATATATATATAAGGGCCTTGAATACTTTCTGAATAATTTCTAAACCATTTGAACTTGACTAATTTCAGAAATTCTCTCTTGGAAGTTTACTGAGGCCCCCTAGTGGTCAAGAACTGAATTTACTGGCGACAGAATATGATTTGCAGTCATCACTGAACATGCTCCAACACGTTTTTCACTGACATTAACCATCATTAACCATGGTCAGCAATTGAACATCTAACCTTTGGCAAAGAGTCAAAGAAACATATAAATTGAAAATCTCACCTTAAGGAAACCTGATGGTGCCCACAAAGCCCACGTTCAAACTCGGTGGTACGCCCCGGTCAAGTGAGTCGTCATCTGCGAACACTCGGTCAAGCCAGCCGCCATTTGAATTTGGATGCTCGTCTATTTCGGAATTACGGTACGAATGCGGGGCTCGGCCTAAAAGCCGAGAAGATGCTTTTTGGAAGCTCCACGTATCACACCACCGTAATTCCACAGAGAGACGTGCAAGAAAAGCCAGGTGGCGGCTGGCTTGACAGGGTGTTTCGCGGTAGAGGTAGTGGTGATGATATCTGAACGGCCACTTGAGGAAAAATGTTCTGAAACAAACAGGCGATGAAGTCTTAAGTGGTATTAATACTAAAATAGGAAATGTGATTTAGTTTACCGTGCTATGAGGTGGTGCGAGGTGGTTTTTCACTTGTCAAATACTTCGCACTTAAATGTATTTGATCTTCTTATGTTTCCATATTGGTTGGGTCCTGGTGGATCTTCTTTTTCGTGTCTTATCGTTCAGAATGTGTAAGTCTAATCACCTTTTACTCAACATGAAAGTTTTTTTTACCAGCAGATGCCGCCCACCTGCGACGTTTGGAGCATTTCGAAACATTGCATCATTTTACGAAGCAATTGATTCGGAGATTCCAGAAGCTTCGTTTCCCCCATGACTACCATAGTGAGAGCTTCAACCAATTTATTCCACATAATTACACCTAATTATTCTGTACTGTAAACATATAACCTGATCTGCAATTCCACATGCTAGTTCACAGCTTAAAATTATAACAGCATTTGGCCACTATGGGATGCGTCATAATTTCAATAAATATAATATGGTACTATTCCTTGTATTAGGGGTACTGTGGTATATCACTTATTAAAAATGGTGCATTAATAAGCCATAAAGCAATTTAGCATGGTAACCATATGGTAATGACAAATTTCCACAGTTTTAGTGTGACAGTGACAATCACCATGAACTTTAGGGTTTTCCCCATTTATTTTATTATTTTATTAATTTGTTTATTTGAACAATTTTCTATATGTCTTTCATTTTTTTCATATGATAAAAAACAAATATGAAAATATGTAAAAGTGGTTTAGGGAATAAAAATCTTATTAAATAAGTCAACGAGGAGCAACTAATTCTAAAAACGTGGTTATTTTTTGCGTTGTTCACAATGAATATAAGGAAAATTTTAAAATAATAAAAAAATAAATAAAGAAAGAAAACCCATCAACTAAAATAATACTTTTAAAGGGGTCATCGGCTGCAAACTTCACTTTTTCATGTTGTTTGATCATTAACGTGTGTTGGCAGTGTATGTACAAATCTACCCTATAATGATCCATACAGTGGTTTTAAATTGATCTGTAAAAATAATATCCCCTTTTTCAAATCGTCACACCGACAGAGGCCGCTCCCATGATAGCTGATTGACATGAGTGTCTTACCTCAGATCAGCTGTAACAGTCCAGTAGCTTTCCTTGTTTCAATGCCGAAGCAGGGATGTAAGTTAGACAAGAATATCTCAGATTGAGTGATTAAGGTGTTGTGTTGCTGGATGTAATAATGAACATAGTGGTCGTTATTTACTCCCGACATCTGAACTGCTGAAGATGCAGTGGATTACATTTGTTTGTGAAGGGAATGCGCCTCCCGTTCTATATATATCCGTCTATGTTCACACAAATCATTCGTGATCCAGCTTCACTTACAGCAGAAGTGAGTATAAGGGTTTTTATGAATCTTTGCGAACACCTTTCCTTATAATGTGGTAGTTAGGAAGTTTAGCGGCTAAATGCAGCTAAAGTAAACAAGCTGGTCACTCCACAGAGAGAAGAGAGGGGCGGGGTGAGCAGAGCTCATTTGCATTTAAAGGAACAACCCCTTAGAATGAGATGATTTTTGCAGAGCTCATTTTGGCAAGGTAAAAAGGGTGTTGTTTTACAAAACCATTAAGAATTTTTAATCAAAGTATATTAGAGACTTTTCATTAAGACCCTAAAGAATCATATCAACTTGTGGAAAATGGGCATCCGATGACCCCTTTAAAAAAATAGTAACTTTTTTTTACTGAGCTAACATTTTATTTGTTGCTTTTGTTCGTAATAATATACAGAAGCACACATCATGTCATCACTTTGACTAATGAGGTGGTTGTCTCTCTTTTACACCTTTCCTGGATGTGATGATGTCATAAACTACAATAACAACCATAGCCACGGCCACCAGAACAGAGGTGGCCAATCGGGTGACAGCTTCAGATGCATGACAACAGAATGTGCAGTCTGAGAAAACAAGAAAACAGTGTAAAATAAATAAATAAATAAATAAAATAAAAATGTTAAAAGTTATTTCACAGCCAAAAGATACTTATAACTAACATACCTGAACATGGTTGACAGAAATCAGTGATGTTGGCATATTTATTTTGGTTGCTGATGGGATTGCTCACCACACAGCTGTAGGAATCATCCAGACACTCCAGACGTAAAGTCAGACTGTTATTGAGATCAGACATGCTAATGCTGGACAATAAACTGTTTCCTTTGTACCAGGAGAGAGTCACATCACTCACATTAAACGCTGAACACACCAATGAACAATATGATGATGATGAATTTTGTGGGGAGTCACTTATAATAACAGGAACGCGCAGACGAGCTGGAGAGAAGAATCAGTAAGTGTCAATTATATATGAAAAAATGCTATTAAACAGAGCAAACTGTAAACCTCTACTCACCATAGACAGTAACACTAAATCTATATGTAGTCTTTGTCTTGCTGCTGATGGTTACTTGATAAACTGCAGCATGTTCATTTGTGACGTTCATGATGGTCAGAGATCCAGTCCGATGATCCAGCTTCAATCTGTTTCTGAATCTCTTATCGGGACCATCATCTATTATCGAGATATCGTTGGTCGCCTGATTGAGTTTCGCAATAAGAGGCCCGTTAGTTTTAAAGTTCCACATGATAAGATTGTCAGTTTGTTTATTTGTAAGATCAGGCTTTAGAGTGACTGAATCTCCCTCCGTCACTGCCACTGACTTCACCGCATCTGAATCACCAAACACACCTGGAGAACAAGTTATTTATTTATGTATTGAAGGAGAAATGATTTCCATATACAAATAAAGTAAGCAAAGCCCCTAAAGTTTTACTCGTTGTTAGACAACAGACCTGAATTAGTTTATAATGGTACAGAACATTCCTATTTGAAATAAATGCTGTTCTTTTGAACTTTCTTTTCATCAAACAATGTATTACTGTATTTTTTTCCAACATGCCTTATTGAGAAGTGACCTTTTTTAAATTACAAAATCGTACCAATCCTACGTCTCATAGTAACATCTTAATTGAATTTAAAAAGCACTTTTCCTCTAAGAATATAAGCCACAGCACATCTGTTTGATTTTTTAGTTGAGCATTATTAATTTGTACTAAATCATCTACTACCATAAAGCATAAAATGTCTAACTTACCATCCAGACAGTAACAGCACAAACAGAACAAAACTAATCTGTCGAACATTTTCCTCAACAGTTCAGTGCCCTGAAACAATATCACTCAAGATGCCTAAGTTTAAAACACTGAAAGCTTGTGGCTTTGCAGACAGTGAAACCGTTCAATCTCTTCCACTGCATCTTTTCTCTCCTCCCTCCACAGATACAACATCTAACCTGAACATGCAAAATGACTGACATGAGAACTTTCTTACTGACAAAAAAACAAACAAACAAACAATCCCAACTGAAATAATTTTGTTTATAATCATCTATAGTCACAGAGAGTTCAAAAAAGACAGTTTTACTGGTCAAAGCACAAACACCACAAATGGATACATTTACAATTCGTCAGACTGGCTCACAGACTGGTTTATTGGCTCACAAGTGGTGTAAGTGCATTTACACCGATCTCAATCTCAGCTAAACAATACGCCTTGTGTTCAGACATTTATTGTTAATGCTTGTGTAAAACAGGAAGAGTGCTGTTTATCATGATAACAATGAGATTTCTTTTACATTCATCCACGTTCATTCTGCTTATTCTGAAAAGTTTTCAGTAAAGTCTGCAGTTTAACTCATTTTAATGTGATAATAAAGCTCATGAGAAGAACAAGTGGGAAACTCCAAATGGGAAGTCCAAATGTGCTTTTGCTGTGGCTGTGATTGAACGCAAGAAATGCTTGAACCCAGTTGGGAGTCAAAATGAAACTTGTTATTTGACGTCCGATCTGGAAAACAATGTGGTTTGATGATGAAACTGTAGATTCTGCTGGACAAGCAGCATGTGCATGTGATGACTGTAGGTGTGAAAATTGCATCTGGGCCTTTTGTTTTCTTCTTGGTTCCTGCTTATATGAAGCTAACAAAACAGTTTAACTATGCAATAATGAACCATTAAAGTAAAGTTCGACATTCAAAAGCACATTTCTTTGTGAAATAATAAAATGTCATGCTTTGGATTAAGATTAACCTTGTTATCCATGAATTTCACATTGTATAACAGTGTGGTATTTCAGTAGAACTTAGCAAAGGACACTTCTAAGAAGCGTGTTATCACACCTAGATCCCACATCCTTGTAGAAGACATTAAAAACACATGTTGTGTGTGAGTATGTGTTTCAATGCTTGTGAAAGTTTACTTTTTGCACTGTGAAGTGATGCAGATGTTCACTGGTAGTTCTCATCTGTTTTGAACTATTAAATGAATCACTGAACCTTTTGAACTAATAAATGAATCACTGGTGAAACATTATTGGAGAGAGATATTTTTGCCTACAGAATGGTGTAATCAATCATAGCAGGGACTAATGAGGCTATGCAAACCACCTAAATCCTTATTCTAATTTCAGAATAAGGAATGTAAAATCGGAATTCACTTCTCATGGTTTAACCCTACGTTTGATCAATAGGATGTGCAACACTCAGGAAAAATAAAAAAAGTAAAATAAAATTATATATGTGTATATATATATGTATATGTATGTATATATATATATATATATATATATATATATATATTATACACTTGTCAGAGTTCTGTGTGCCATTTGGACTGTTTATGTTTGTTTTTCCCATTGTGCCCATATTTGGTTCTTCCTGTCCTCATTTTGTCCTGATTAGTTTATTTACTACACCTGTCTGTGTCTTAATCACCACCCTTTATAAGTCTGCTTGTGTTTTGAGTTTGCTGTCGGTCCTTGTCGTTATTTGGATGTGTGTGGATTATCGTTCTGTTCCTGCCTGTTCCTACTAAGAGTTATATTAAATTGTTATTTGTATCGTATCTCGTCTCTCGACTCATCGATCCAGCACGTTCCGTGACAGAAGGACCGCCCTACAGTTTATCCCCGGCGTTTCCCTGCTTTATTTTCCGGTTTTTCCCAGTGTTTGTTTTTGATTTTTCTTTATGGATCCCGCTGTTCAGATCATCATCCTGGAGCAGGGGAACCGCTCTCTCGAGGACCACACCAGAGACTTTGTGCAACTCATTCCACTCACGCACTACCCGGACAGCTGCTTATGCACGTTCTATCGTGTTGGACTTAACACCACCACCAAGGCGCAGCTGTCCGGGGAGGGTCCTCGAGAGAGCATCGCCGATTACATTGAGTGGGTGCTGGCGTCCTGTAGATCATCATGGACCATTGACTTCGTCAAGGAGGACGTCAGCCCCACTCCAGACCCAGAACCCAGCCAACCATCACCCCGACACGCGGAGTTTGAGCCCGAGCCCACCGCGGATGACGAGCCAGAGCCACGAGCGACAGAGCAAAGGATCGCCACAGAGCCAGAGCCCAACACGTCCGACCAGGTGCGAGAGCCGGCTACAACTACCGTAACGGTGGAGGGCTGCGTGGAGCAAGAGAGGGCTATGGAGAGCCCTGCCCACTGCACCACCGCTGGGGGTGAGCTTGAACTGAACTCTGGGGACTTGATTGACTTCTTTACTGAAGTTCTGGAAACTAACTCTGGAGATTTAATAGACTTTTCTACGGATATACCTACCTGTCATGATCTACCTGTCGGTATGGAATTCCCACCCACCCCCCCTCTTCTGTCTGTCTGGTCACCGCTGTCCCCTGACAGCCCCTCTGCTCACCCTCAGCCCACCACCTGTGCAGTGGGTGCGCCGCGGGGCTGCCAGCTTCCATCGGCGTCAGGGCTGGAGGATCCCTCATCTCCGCCTCCAGCCTCAGAGTCCAGAACTCCGCCTCGGCCCTCCGACCCTGCGGCTCCACCACGGCTCTCAGCGCCCTCGTCTCCATCGTCGCCCATCGGTCCACCAGCTCCACCGGGCTCCCTCGTCTTTCCGGCTCCGCCCTGGTCGGTCGTCGGCCCTTCATCACCTCAGGACTCTATTCCTCTGGCTGCGCCTCGTCACTCCGTCCCACCGGCTCTGTGGACCTCCTCCCTCCCTCTGGCACAGCCTCCATCCTCTGTCGCTCCGGCTCCGCCGCGGACCTCCGGATCTCCGCCTACGCCTCGGTCGCCAGAGCCTAGGGCTCCGCCTTGGCCCTCCGGATCCTCGGTGTCGCCCTGGATCTTCGGCTCTCCGTCTCCGCCTCGGGCTCCTCCGCCAGCTCCTCCGCCAGCGGCTCCGCCTCCGTCGGTCGCCCCCCTGGAGTCGTCAGCCTTTTCTCCACCATGGCTCCTCCCTCCGTCGGCTCCACCGTGGGTCGTCATGATGGCTGTGGTCTGGGTCTCGCATGGCTCCTCCTGCTCCGGGTCCCTCCTGAGTTCTCCCTGGCTCCTCCCTCCGTCGTCACCACCCTGGACTTTGTTTATTGTCCTCCTCCCGGAAGACCGTCCGCCACCAGAGCCTCCTCCCACAATGACTTTATTATTTCCACTCCCTTTCCACGCCGCGAGGTCGCGCCTTCCGGGAGGGGGGAGTAATGTCAGAGTTCTGTGTGCCATTTGGACTGTTTATGTTTGTTTTTCCCATTGTGCCCATATTTGGTTCTTCCTGTCCTCATTTTGTCCTGATTAGTTTATTTACTACACCTGTCTGTGTCTTAATCACCACCCTTTATAAGTCTGCTTGTGTTTTGAGTTTGCTGTCGGTCCTTGACGTTATTTGGATGTGTGTGGATTATCGTTCTGTTCCTGCCTGTTCCTACTAAGAGTTATATTAAATTGTTATTTGTATCGTATCTCGTCTCTCGACTCATCGATCCAGCACGTTCCGTGACAACACTACTGTTCAAAAGTTTGGGGTCAGTAAGACTTGTAATAGTCTTTAAAGAAGTCTCTTATGGTCATCAAGGCTGCGTTTATTTGATTAAAAATATAGAAAAACAGTAATATTGCAAAATGTTTTTACAAAATAAAATAATGTTTTTTATTTTAACATACTTTAAAATAGAATTTATTCCTGTGATGAAAGCTGAATTTTTATCAGCTGTACTCAAGTCTTAAGTGTCACATGATCCTTCAGAAATCATTCTAATATGCGGATTTATTATTAGAATGATCAATGTTGATAATATCAACAGTTGTGCTGCCAAATATTTTTTGGAACCTGTGATTTTTTTTTTTCAGGATTCTTTCATGAATAACAAGTTTAAAAAGTACAGTGTTTATTCAAAATATAAATATTTTATAACAATGTAAATTATTTATTATTAACTTTTAATAAACTTTTAATTATTAACTTAATACATCCTTGGTGAATAAAAGTATTAATTTCTTAAAAAACAATAAAAATGTACTGACCCCAACTTTTGAACGGTAGTGTATATATATATATATATATATATATGCAGAAACTTCACACCAAAAAAGGTGTTCTGTAATAATATAACCCCACTGACTAGCTGTTGTACCCCTAAATCAGAGGTTCGCTAGACTTTAACGGACATGGTTGTAAAAAATCCGTCATAATCTATTATTACCAGTCATTTTAATTTTCATATTTTAATTATAATAACACATTTAATTGCTTTTATTTTTGTTATGAACCTACCGGGTGATAGCGCAGTGTTTAAAAACAACAAAATACTCAAATACTCTAGGACTGGGTAAAAAAAAAAAAAAAAAAAAATGATTTCTCAATTTTAATAAATTCCTAATTTAATGAACCAATATAGATTTTTAAATCCCTTTTGATTTTTTGGTTTATGCTGTTTTCAGTTGAATGAACAGTACATAGTTTGCCTCCCATCCAATAAATCGCAATAGGCTGAGCTCTGTGCTTTGTTACTTTTGATAAGAAACAAAGTATCAGACTTCAAATTCTGTCCATTTCATGACAGGATTGAGTGCTCTGCTGCCACACAGGAGCGCACTCGCCACCAACTGGACAGGAGTGGGAATTACAGCTACAGTTTACAATAGATCACCCTCA
The DNA here is from genome assembly GCA_012976165.1 of Labeo catla. Taxonomy (NCBI): domain Eukaryota; kingdom Metazoa; phylum Chordata; class Actinopteri; order Cypriniformes; family Cyprinidae; genus Labeo; species Labeo catla. Next base: position 75,329 of record VONZ01001461.1, on the reverse strand, counting down.
GTGTCATCTGTCAAAGTGACGGACGACCTTCAGATTTTTCCGTCAGTGACTGACAATTTTCGGTTAAAACAACCGCTGCCCTAAATGTACAATTTTTGCACATTTTGTCTCTACAAACAGATCTCACAGCAGAGCAGACAATAAGCCAATGATAGACACTGGTAAACCAATAAACACTGCTAAAACAGTTTAGAAAATTAAATATAAAGCTTTCGCAATACCAAAATAAATATTCTGTCCCCCATTCTGTCCTACATTTGTTCTATAATCTCAAACAGAGAAAAAAAGGATAGATTTTCCTCGAAAATTGTGTGAAAATTTCTAACAAAAGTGCAGGAAATTCAGTCATTAAACAGAAAAGCCACAATAATACATTTTCTGGAAAACATTCATTGTTAAACAAATGAATTGCAGTAAATGACCTAAACCAGATGTCTGTTAAAGATCACTTAATCTGGAAAGCATCTGCTGAGTACAAACATCTGACAGACATCTGTAAGATGTCACTTTTACATACATTCTACATACATTCATAGGAAGTGCCCAACAGTCGTATTGCAGTTCAGCAAACACATTTTTTAGAGTGTTTGCTCATCTGCAATACGTCTATTAGATGTTTCCTATAAGATGTCAAATAGACGTCTATTAGATGTCTTTAAGATGTTTATGATTTAGAATGTATGTAAAACTGACGTCTTACAGATGTCTGTCAGATGTTTGTACACAGCAGATGCTTTCCAGATCAAGTGATCTTTAACAGACATCTTGCAGACGTACATGTGCTATCTGGGTTTTCAGTGTCTGTTTCAATCTGCTGCTCCATTTATTTGAGGACTTTCCCCAGATAGCACACGTACATCTGTAAGATGTCTGTTTTACATACATACTAAATCACATGTATGCATGTTTGTTCACTACTCACTGCTGTATGTGTGCACTCGGATGGGTCACAAATTCCGTGTATGGGTCACCATACTTGGCAACATGTCACGTCCTTTATTTTTCTTTCCTTTAATAGACAACTATTTGACATCTGATAGGAAACATCCTATAGACGATGAGCAAACAATTAAAAAAAATATGTCTTCCAGACGTCAAATAGACAGGGTCCCATCTCTGATACCACATGCACATCACAGAGATGTCTATTTGATGTCTGCATTTACATCTGCAAGATGTATTTTGTGTCTGTAATTTGCAATATGTCTATTGGATGTCTCCTATCAGATTTCAAATATACGTATATTAGATGTCTTTAAGATGTTTGTGATTTAGAATGTATGAAAAACTGACATCTTACAGACGTCTGCCAGATGTTTGTACACAGCAGATGCTTTCCATATCAAGAGATCTTTAACAGACATCTTGCAGATGTACGGGTGCTATCTGGGATGGTATATTAGCATACAGATGTTTTTGCTTCTCACACTGAGTTCTGTATTAATTAAGTATTTCCAGGTGTAGTACCACCTCATTCATGTTTGAATAAACCATGTGAGATAAAATTATTTAACATGTAGTTTCTGTCAAAAATTGTATTTTTACTCATATTTAAGGTGTTATTTTAGTTTGGCCTAGTTCCCTGCATATGATGGTGTAGTCCAAGTCTTCTACACTACCACATGACACACATGCCTCTTTAGCCCTAGTTTTTTTTACAGTCCAAAGTTATTTAATGATGTTTATTCATCCTGCTCAACTCGACTCTCATTCCTTCAAACTTCTTGCTCCGTCTTTCGTTCTTCCTATCTTGCATGCTTTGCTTGGCATGTATATTCATTGCATTTACAGTATGACCAGCATGTGTTGTCATTTGCACTTATGTATTTTGTGCAGTTCTTGCATGTATTTCTGGAATACCGTGCACGTCTTTTCATCTATTGTGTGCAAGTGTGGTAGGTTATAATATTGTCCATATTATTATAATGAGACATTCCATTAATGAAAATATGAGTTCTTTTTGGGCTAGACACATTATTTGTAGACAAACCTTTAAACAATAAAACCTGTATCATTTCAGGTATGTTAACACAGCTTTTTCCATATCAATTTTTTCTGTTATCACATCTGTTAAATTAACAGTTTCATTTCAGATCTTTGGCATAAATCATGGTTCATCCTATATCATTTCCTTTAAGCAGTCTACTTTTGTGATCTGTTCTGTGAAATTTAGGACGTGCATCAATAGAGGAACACCAACAACTGCAGCCACGAGCAGAACAGAAGCAACATGCACTGTATTCCTGCTATAGGACCTGAAGACTGTGTAGTGATACATATAGACATTATTTTTACTGGAGAGCAACTGATAACTTTGACTGATGTTTACACCTTATGACACTGGTCTCAAACTCAATTCCTGGAGGGCCACGGCTCTGCACAGTTTAGCTCCAACCCTAATTAAACACACCTGATCCAGATAATCAAGGTCTTCAGGATTACTAGAAACTTCCAAGTAGGTGTGAAATGGAGCTGGTTGGAGTTAAACTGTGCAGAGCTGCAGCCCTCCAGGAACTGAGTTTGAGACCTCTGCCTTATGATATTATAACTGATAAATGGCACCATCTGGTGGAGTTTGAAGTTAAAACAGCATCACAACACTGGAAACACCAGCACACTTTTCATATAAATAAGATTGATTTTTAAACAGAATGTGATGACACTGACACATAATGCTAAAAGTGTGTCACATTGACATGCGTGTAAAGGTGATAAAGATGATATTAACTTCACATAGCCTGGATCTGACTGTGACTGACAGTTTAGGAGTTATGAGTGATTTTGTACTTTTGTTGCTGTAGCGCCCCCGTCCAGCCAATTAGGGTGAGACTTGGTCACGTTGTCAGCGTTGTGAGTACTACCATCCCTCCATGTTTCAAGTCACTATGCCAGGGGTGGGGAACATTGATCCTCGAGGGCCGGTGTTCCTGCAGAGTTTAGCTCCAATCCTAATCAAACACATCTGAACAAGCTAACCAAGGTCTTCAGAATACAGATTTTCAGGGTTGGAGCTAAACTCTGCAGGGACACCAGTCCTCCAGGATCAAGGTTCCCCACCCCTGCTCTACGGTTTGGTCTGCACGGTCAGTTTTACATGGAGATCACTGACGGCTCAATTGGATTGTAAAACCTTCATGTGAATACATCAATTAATCAGAATGAAAAAAATCCAATGAAAAAGTAAAAAATCTCACACGTTTTTTTTTATAGAATAAAAATACAAACTTGAACATTTGTACATTTCTTTTTGCACAACAAATGTTATATTTACATTTTGTACAATCACTTCTATGTAATACTTGCATACTTGCCTTTGTTAAGCACTAAGTTGCTACAGCTATAACCAGGAGAACAACAATAAAATCAATAATACCACCAATAACAGAAGCACTTGCTGCTGCAGCATCTGAACGTACTCTTGAAACTGGAAAAGCTAAAGACAGAAAGCCATTATTACTAGAGATCAACTGATAACCAATAATTTCAGTAGACATTTGTTACATGTAAACATTGTCACATTCACTATAATAATAATAATTTTAGTAGAAAGGTATACATATATATATATATATATATATATATAGATATAGATATCATGGTGCTGTTTTTTTTGTTTTGTTTTGTTTTGTTATATATATATATATATATATATATATATAGATATAGATATCATGGTGCTGTTTTTTTTGTTTTGTTTTGTTTTGTTTTTTTTCAGCAACATAGACTTTCATAGGAAAACTGAGTAATATGCATTTTTCTTATTAACAATAGGCTTCAAAATTGTAAACATGTTTAAAGATGAGCGATGATCCACAATTAAAACATTTTCCTGGACAATTTAAGTATTTAAAACTGTTAAGGCACTGAATGACTAAAATGACACTCACCAGTCACAGTAACACTGAAGCTCCTAATGATGCTGAATCTGCTGCTGTTGATCTGTAGTTTATATAGTCCAGAGTCTGTGGTTCTGGTGTTCATGATGGTCAGAGATCCAGTCTGATGATCCAGCTCCAGTCTGTCTCTGAGTCTCTCATTGCACTGTTCATCTGTACAGATCTTACTCTGATCTCCGGTGATTTCAACAATGGGAATGTCATTAACATACCATTTCATCACACCATTTGGCTTTATTACACTAGGATCTAAAGTAACAGATTCTCCATCCTCCACTGACTTTCTCTTCATTTCATCTCGTTCATCAAAAGAAATACCTGAAACACAAACAAACAGCTGGAGGAAGATCTTTTTGTGTTCAAAAACAAACAAACAAACAAAACTACACTTTAGACAAGAAAGTGATTACTATTGTTTTTTTTTTCAAGTCTGAAAAGCAACATTTATCCATGTTTTTGCATTTTACATCAAATCCTCATTTAAAAAGATAATACGCTGTAGGTAAAAAGATAATCAGAAATAGCATTAAAAGTCGTAATCTCAGGAACCAAAACTTTTAGAATTAACAAATCAGCAGTTGAAATTGTTTATTCAGTTTAATTCAAACTGAGACAACTCTCCAAATTCCACTTTAACAGCAAATGTTTTTTTTTAAAAGATAAGTGTGAATAAAAGTCGGCCGATTACCAAAACAAAATTGTAGCCAATCATCAGTAAGGGGCGTGTCTACTCATGATGGGGAGGAGAGAGAGCTCAGTGCACAAAACGACATAGCTGTGCCTAGTCACGACAGAAAGGCAGAGATGGCGAATTAAAAAAAAACAAAAGAGGAAACCGTCTACGCGAACATAAGAAGGCTATGACAAGGCAGCGATTCTCAATTCCAGTCCTCGCCCCCCTGCATATTTTGCATGTCTTTTTTAGTTAACACACCTGATTTAGATCACCAGCTCGTTAGAAGTGAGCTCCGAGCATTAACTGTATTCCTGTTGACATAGTCCCTACACAGTGTTCATTGCTCCCTACTCTCTGAGCAGGGGAAATCCGGTGAATTTTTCCTCACTTCGGAACATTCATTCATGCAGCGTCTTCACACACAGACCAAACTTAGGCTACTAGAGAAGTGTGACAGTATATACCTCTGTAAGCAAATGCAAATTAAATTTCACGTCTTGCACGCTGCCCTCTCAATGGAACATATACACTCGTTTCGAACTGGATGGCGGAATATCATGTGATGTCCACTTCACAGGACATTTACAGACGAATAGAACAAACGTCGTTCGTGAGATACATACGAAATATGCTGGGATTGGGAAATGTTGTGATAAGGAAAGAAGTAGGACCCGTGTAAATTTCGGATCAGCTTTCCTGCGCTGGAGAGAACTAAAGGGGCTGGAAATGGACGGAGCTATTAAAATAGGGGTGAGACCCTTTTGGGGTAGGGGTGTGTTTGTTTTGGTGATTTCAAATATAAACACTGGCTACCAGAAATCACTTACCCTACCTGTAATAGTCATAATTATGGCTATTTAGATGCATTTTCATTGCAGATCAGATGCGTTTAAACTGCTCATAAGTCAATGAGTTTTGTTCATTGTACATTCACTGATTCACAAATGCTCTCTTAATAGACTACAAAGTCTGCATATAAGTGGTAAAAACAATGCTTTCTGTTTTGGCAAGGCAATGAAGTAAGAAACCAAGGCACACCTTAACCGAATTCTTGTGCTGTTTGAGATGCTTTCATATGGCTCATCTTTGACAGCTGGCACGTATGCATTCCAGAATGTAAATTATCAATCCATTGCAATGACTGTGCAATGTCACTGTTTTGATGTACTGATACATACATAAGCTATTAATTAAGAAACTTTTTTTTTTCTTTTTTTCTGTAATTCAGATTTTTTTTTTCTTTTGCATTTGCATTTGTAGTAAATCTTGTTGATTAAGGGTATTTTATGAGGGACCTATTATGTCCTTTTATGTCCAAGTCTTGATTTTCTATTTGGGGTCTACTAGAATAGGCTTATTTTTCACATATTTGGCATTACTGTTGCACAGTCTCTTAGCTCCTGTATCTATGAAGCCCCGCCTTTTGAAAAGTGCAGTATTCTCTGATTGGCCGGCAGTACCAGGGTGTTGTGATTGGTCAACCGTTTTAAATGTGTGTTTGGAAAATGTCACGCATAATGCACAATTATGATTTGTCAATCTCAATGCCACTTCTATACAAACATAATGTATGTTAAGTTTAAAACACATATGACTCACCTCTGACAGCAACATTGAAGATCTCGTAACGGTTACGACTGTTCATCAATAGTTTATAAACGCCATCTTCTTTGGTTCTAATGTTTGTGATGGTGAGATCACCTGTGTGACTGTCCAGCTTCAGTTTGTCTTTGAATATCTCTTTACATAGTTCATCTGTACAGATCTTACTGTGGTTATAAATGATTTCAGCTATTCGGATATCATAAAAGTACCATCTAATTCTGTCTTGTTGATTAATTTTAACATCAGTGTGCAGAGTGACTGAATCTTGCTCCATCACTGACACACCATGTGTATCAACACCAAATGCATCTGAAAAAAGAAACATACAGCTTATTATAAGCCATTTTTGGAAGAGTGCTGTAGAAACTGTCATAGTTGCAGTCAGTTTTGTTTGATTTGCTATTTTGCTCAGCTTTTTTGTCACTAACTTCATCATTTGCATTTAAGTTCTATTTTCTCTGTTCATTATTTTCTGGGTCTCTGTCTCTTTATTACAGAAGTAATCAAATAAAGTTCCCTTCCCAACCTTTTGTGGATGGTTCACGCTATATTAAGCCACAGTGCATACTTTAAATCAGTGCTACATGACTAAAATACAGAGGAAACGGGTGGAGCAGCACTTTTGCCAAAAATGTGTGGAACTTTCACACCCATTAGCCATTGGGCTTGATCATTAAAATGTTCATGTTCATTTACTTTAATGTGCATTAAGTTGCTAAAAAAGATCTCAATTATGATATAGCTCAAAGCAACTTCAAAATATCAAATTATATTCTAAATCTGCAATAGTACATGTACTAAATGACACTTACCAGTGACAGTAATGCTGAAACTCCTACTGATGTTGAATTTGCTGCTGTTGATCTGTAGTTTATATTGTCCAGAGTCTGTGGTTCTGGTGTTTGTGATGGTCAGAGATCCAGTCTGATAATCCACTTTCAGTCTGTCTCTGAATCTGTCAGGACACTGATCATCTGTACAGATCTTACTTTGGTCTCCAGTGATTTCAGTGATGAGAGTGTGATTAAAAAACCACATTATCACATCATTTGGGTGTTTTATTATACCAGGATCTAAAGCGATGGATTCTCCCTCCCTTTTCTTTATTTGATCTAGTTCAGCACCTGAAATACAAACCAGCATGAGGCTGTCAAAACTAACAGCTCACCAATGGGAATGATTTAGTTGTAAATCAAACTGAAGTGTTTAATGCTTCAGATTTTAACTCTACAAACTGTTTTTTACATTCACTTAATGACTTACCGCTGACGGAAACACCAAAGATTATTTCAGTGTTATGGCTATTGAGTAGTAGTTTATAAAGTCCAGTGTCTGTGATTCTTATGTTTGTGATGGTCAGAGATCCAGTCTGATTGTCCAGCTTCAGTCTGTCTCCGAATCTCTCTTTACACTGTTCATCTGTACAGATCTTACTCTGATCTCCAGTGATTTCAGCAATGCGATCAACATGAAAATACCATTTCATTCTTTCTTGCTGGGATTTAATAAGTCCAGTGTATAGAGTGACTGAATCTCCTTCTATCACTGACAATGGCACTACATCTGAACCAACATCAGATGAAACTGAAGGATAAATAACAGATTGTAAGTAGAAAAATATGTCTCAAAATGTATGATACATGCAAAACAAAACAAAACATAATAAGAACACTGATTTACACATTCACTCAGACAAACGTGTGAGTGATGGATGAACTTTTAATAAACATACTATACACCCATGCAGAGATTAATGTTTGAGTATTATTAATTATGAATATTATCGCTTTAATTGGCTTCCTCAAACTTTAAACTTAAGATGCCACTACTTGTCTTCACACAAAACACACTGTATTGTCTAAAAATAGCCTATAGCTAATTAAAACAGTTAGAAACAATACATTTCTGTACTTATTTACTGTATATTAAAGTATATTTTATAGCTACTGTACTATACTTTATAGCTACTATTAGAAAGAGTGGTACAAATATGTGTCTTACCAGGCACGAAGTATGCACACAATATGGTGCACAAAATAAAGACCTTCATTCTGACAGAATGCAGATGATGTAGAAAATAAAAAGTGTTTTGTCACTAAAAGGACAATTCACACTGTGCCGACAGACACGGACCAACACCAACAGCCGACGAAGTGCAGTATGTAAATTCTCAGATGTTCTAAAAACCTGATTAACATGTCTGTGCAGAGTGAGGTGTGACGTCCCGTGTAAAGTTTAAGTAAGACTAACTAAACAAACAACTCCAAAAAGAAAAAAATCCTTCAATGTGAAAGGTGTTGTTAAAAGCTCTTTTTCGTCCATTGTATGTAGAAAAAGTGTTGCACCACCCGGTGACTTTAGGAAAACGGTGGGCAATATGCATTTAAATTGGTAAATATAGAAGGAATATGTCTAAGTCATTGATATGTACCAAACTTCCTGCTACCAGGTGGTGGCACTATGACTATAATTGGATATTGGCATGTCTTGAGGCCAGCACTTTCACCAAACATTATGAAGTTCAGTGCAGATTGAACATGGCATGTTTGAGTTAGTGCAAAACGTGATGTTTCCTGTTGCTATGAATATAACTGAATTTTGGCCTTTAGATGTGTTCAGGCCAGGACTCTTATCAAACATTTGAAGTTTAGGGAGAATTGGACATTGTATGGCTGAGTTACAACACCTTCTATTCCCATTGCGAAACATCAAACTTTGACAGGCCGCCACGGACACGCCCTACAACGAAAACTCAAGATCTTCACAATTTACCATTGCAAAGACCTTTAGAGTAGACTGACCAAATATAATGTTGATTTCATTAAATCTCTATGAGGAGTTCGTTAGAGGGTCCCTCAAAAATGTGATTCAAAAGAAGAAGAAGAATCTAAACTATTCCAATAGGGTTCTCGCACCATTGCTGCTCGGGCCCGACTAATAATCAATTACAGAAGTTTATTAGGTGCTATTTGTCATTTTAATCACATAATGGAGCAATCAAAGACATTGCAAAGTACACCTGTGATGTAATGAGACGGTTATTACTGCTTCATTACGATCCAAGGATCCCTATTGCAATTGCTGTTTCTTCTTCGTCTTGTTCTTCTTCTCCAAAATGAATCACATTTTTGAGGGCCTAAACATGCTCGAAAACGAATTAAACTTTGTGCACGGCCTAGAAGTGGCGAAAATTTACATCTAATACAGGTTTCAGAAGTGGGTGTTGCAAAATGGCTCGATAGCACCACCTATAACATTTCAACGAAGTGCCCCTTGAGCTGCGTCAAACATACATGCACGAAATTCGGTAGACACATGTAACACACCAGTACCTACAAAAAAGTACCCCAGTGTATTCTAAAGCTCTTTGTGATGTTAAATTGCAAAGATCTTGATTTTCGTTGAAGGGTGTGTCCGTGGTGGCTTGACAAATTTGTAATGTTTTGCCACGAAAAAGGAAGTTGTTATAATTCAGGCATACAATGTCCGATCTGCCCCAAATTTCACATTTAATAAGAGTCCTGAAGTGAAGAGATCTACATGCCCATATGTAATTATAGTCATAGCACCACCTGCTGGCAACAGGAAGTGACATGTTGTACACTGTAACAAACTCCACCTAGAGATTCAGTGACATAAACATTGTATTTGGTCAGTCTAATCTAAAGGCCGTAGTGATGTTAAATTGTGAACATCTTGAGTTTTCGTTAAAAGGGTGCGTCCATAGCAGCTTAACAAATTTCGGTGTTTCACCATGGAAAAGATTTTTGTAACTCAGCCATACAATGTCCGATCTGAACACATCTAAAGGGCAATATTCCATTATAAGCATAGTGCCACCTGCTGGAAATTACTTGTTTTACACTCACTTAAACATACAAACATAACATGTCCAGTCTGCACCAATCTTCCTGACCTGAAGACATCTAAAGGTCAAAATTCACTTATAATCATAGCACCACCAGTTGGCAGCAGGAAGTTAGGCACATATAATTTATTTTACATATTCCTCCTATATACCGCTTTAAATGCATATTGCTCACTGTTTGCTGTTTTCCTAAAGCCACCGGGTTGTGGTGAGCCCGGGTCATTTCAGCACTGCTTGTAGCTTTATTTGTGTCTGCGTTGCTGCATGAATGTGAAAGAGTAAATTGCATAACTATTGCTTGTGTCTTTGACTTTTCAAAGTCATTCAGATTTTCAATAAAAGGGCTTCAGTAATTAATGATTAGCAAAAATTGACCTGACTTTCATCAATTAATTTAATTTGATTGTAAATCTATTCTGTGTAGGAGGGAAGTCAGACTGTGCCTGTGAGGTTCATAACCACAGCACAGGAAGAAGCCCTTCACCTACAAAATAAACCCGGCTGAAAAAAAAAAAAAGGCTATTGATGCACAAGATATTTGTCCATCTAACAGATCAAATCAGATTTCTGAAGAAATACAACCACAGCAGCTTTCAGTTTGACTCAGATGTTGAGCTGCTCGTGCCATTCTTCAGTAAGAAGTAAGAATGGCAATAATATCAGATGATCTTTGTCATTTGCAACAACTGAATGGTTATAAAACCATTTTAAAATATTTAACTCAGGTTGTCTAATACAATATACTTAATTTATTTATACTTTAAATTTAATTTTTAATTAATTAATTAATTTATTTCTTTATTTATTCATTTATTTATTTTATAAACATATCAGAGAGTGTGTATGAACTAGGAGGGCTAAAGTGGGTCATGGGAGGATACACATCAGGCTGATTTTTATCAGCAGATAGTCATATTATTACATCAGACTTTTCACAGAACAATTGAAGACAATGTTTCAGACACTTGGTTTGTTCTGTTTGTGTAGTTGCCATCTAATTGGTAAGTTACAAACACGTTTTTATGATTTAATTTCTTCCTGTTTTACAGTAATAGCGCTTCTGCTACTGTTTTAATAAGCCAAATACAAAAATATGAAACTATTGAAAATGTCAATTGACTAATTGACTTGTCTTGTAACTGCAGATGTTTATGTTACTCTACGAGCAGATAAAACATATTTAAGATCAAATTACTGGTTCACATTCTCTGTACATGAATATCACCTTTCTTTTGCATCCTATACTTGAGTTCATATTTAAAGGTTACAGACAACATCTGATTTTAGGCTTTGTAAACTATCAGGAGCCCTAATCTGTGAATAAACATGTTCTCCAGGTGTGTTTGGTGAGTCAGTACCAGTGTCAGTGATGGAGGGAGATTCTGTCACTCTAAAAACTAATGTTGCTGAAATACATGAAGACGATGATATACTATGGAATTTTATAGCTGAAAAGTCTCTGCTAGCTGAAATCAGTAGAGATGTTGGCATCTTCTTTACATATAATGGTACTGATGAGAGATTCAGATTCAGATTGAAATTGGACAAACAAACTGGATCTCTGACCATCACAAACATCACAACTGAACATGCTGGACTCTATGAAGTAAAGATAAGTGGAGAAAAACTGTCATCAAAAACATTCAATGTTTATGTTTATGGTGAGTACAGACCATTTGTTCAAGATTGTTTTATTAAAGGAATATTTGGGGTTTAACATATTTGACTGTGTTTGTGGTTTGAGGGTGATTAACACACACAAATGTTGAGAACGTCTACAGAACTATGAATAATCATATTGAAATGTTTAATCATTTTATAGTTTTAGATGACATGCTCTCACTGTAAATAACACTGTTGTTTACATTTATCCATATTTCTGTTCATTATCTGTTTTCCAGCTCATCTGCCTGTTCCTAACATTAACAGAGACTGTTCAACATCATCATCACAGCAGAATTGTTCATTGTTGTGTTCAGTGGTGAATGTGAGTGATGTGACTCTCTCCTGGTACAAAGGAAACAGTTTATTGTCCAGCATCAGTGTGTCTGATCTCAGCATCAGTCTCTCTCTACCTCTGGAGGTGGAATATCAGGATAAAAACACCTACAGCTGTGTGATCAACAATCCCATCAGCAACCACACTCAACATTTCAACATCACTGAACTCTGTCAGCCATGTCCAGGTATGCTGGTACTGATTTTATCAGCAATTAAGCTGATCTATCAAGTCATTGTTTCATAGTGTTTCTTGACAGGCAAACAGATTCGATCAGTCTAATGGTTCATTTTGCTCATTACAGATCAGGGTCTACCTTTATTTTACATAGTGCTGATTTCTACTGCTGCTGGGTCTCTGTTGATTTTAGCTACAGTTGTGATGTACTGCTGCATCAGCTGGAAATGTAGAAAAACAGGTCAGCAGAACAAACAATTAATCTATACAAATTGATCTTTTTGTAAGACAGAAATTTTGATATAATATTATTAAAACTGTTGTTTTAACGTGTGTTAATGCAGTCCAGACACAAGAGGAAGCCAGAATTGAATCAGCATTGTTTAAACCAACAACACGAAAAAAAGTAAGATCATAAAATGTTAATTTTCGTAATTTCTGAACAGTAGGTGGCACTGTGCTAAAACTGCTCATGTACCCTCAGATCATGCTTGCTATAACACACACCAAGTTTGATCTGAATCCGCTATTGCGGAGATACAGCCTCACATCCATTTTTGCACAAATAAATTCGTTACTGTGCTTTACAAGAATGATTTGGTCTATCGAAACATAAAAAAAAAAAAATAAAAAAAAATCAGCAGAATGGTCTGAAGATGATCTGAGGCTATTTCGGTGAAAATTGGACAAACCATCTAGGAAGAGTTCAAAAAGTAGAATTTGCGGAAAAATCTAATCGCGAAAAAAAAAACTTGATCCGCAGAAACAATGCTAGTTTGGTGCTAATGTGGCCTGTTGGTGGCACTAAAGAGTTGTCCCAGCACAAACTGTCTTTTAGCATTAAAATAGTAGGCTGTTGTCAGGATTTACTAAATACGTGCAGTGATGAAAAGGCATAGACACACTTATTTTTGCACCTGACCTTATTGAAAATGCATTACGCAATGCGTTTTACTAACGTTTTTGTGCTTGTCAAATTACTGGTATTAGTAAATCACACACAGAATGTCCCCCTTCCCATGTATGGAATTGTGCTGTAATGCTAATATCTCGTTTAGTAAATCTGTTGCCAAGATTAGTCTGAATCTGCTAATACATTGCAGAAAAACAGGTTTGTCTATCGAAATCTTAAAAAAAAATCATTTTGACAGAATGTTGTGAAAGTGATTTGAACCCATTCCGGTGAAAATCTGACAAACTGTCTATAGGAAAAGTTCAAAAATGTAGATGTGCAGTGAAGAATTAGCGATGAAAAGGCGTGGACACACTTATTTTTGGAAATAATCTGGCTGTGTCTATGTTCTTTAATGTGCGTATTGTTAGTAAATCACATGCAGAATTTTTGCCGCTTTTATGGAATTGGACTCTTTTTGCCCTGTTTAGTAAATCTGGGCCCAAGTTTGGTCTGAATCACACGTTGCGGAGATACAGCCTCACATCCATTTTTGCATGAACTTTGTTAAATTCGTAACTGTGCTTTATGAGGAAATTTTGACAAAATGACCTGAAGACCATCTGAGCGTATTTTGGTGAAAATTGGACAAACCGTCTAGGAAAAGTTCGAAAGAGTAGATTTTTTTGGAAAACGTAAAATAGTTCAAAAACACTTGATCCGCAGAAACAACGCTAATTTGGTGCTAATTTGGCCTCTTGGTGGCACTACAACGTTTTTCTGTCGTTAATGTTGAGACTGTCCTCTATTTGTGTGCCAAATTTCATAACTTTCTCCACACACAAAGCTCAACACAAAGCTGTTAACCATGTGACCTGTGCTGAAGTCTGGTCTTGAGCTGCAGCTGCTCTGCATGCTCTTCATAATCTGAGGGGAAATGCAGCTTTAGATGCCATTGGTTGATGTGTTGACATGCTGCAACAAGTAGAATCATTCTTTGGTGTTGCTTCTTGCTGTCGTGACCAAACCTTAAAAATAATATTTAACCTGATGAACAAGACTGATATCAGTCTAGTTTTCAAAATAAAACAAAATTGTCAGTATTTGTAGATTAAGCTTAGCACAGAGACACCTAATTAATGTGCTAAGAATTGGCAGTCACATCAGCAGATTCCTGATTGAGTTTGTGTTTCCTTTGCAGAAATCAAAGGAGGAGCCTGTGTATGAAAATCTCTCCAAAAAATGATGATCAAATACTGTATCTGCTGGAAATGTTAGAATTCATACAAATTTGTGCATCACACCTTTTGGATATTTTCTCACAGGATGTCTGTTTTTTTTTCCCTCAACCATATGCACACACATTGTTAATATAATTGTTTAAAATGCTGTTACTCTGCATTTTAATGATGAACAAATAGCATCCAGAAACTCAACTAAAATGGTCTATGATCTCAACATTTCGAAATGTATCTAACCTTCATTGGTGAAGCTTCATGTGTTAAAGTGGTGGCTGTTAAATACAATAACATCATTTGGCCACTAGAGGAATGAGAATCAGAATAAACAATGCAATGTGGTATTTGCTCATCTTTATTGCTTTTGAGAAAAAAAAAAGGTTGAATAGACCGTATGAAATAGTTGTTTCCCATATAGTTTCTGCCGTAAATTGTATTTTTACTCATATTTAAAGTGTTATTTTAGTTTGGGTGACTGATAATTACCACAGTTATACTGCAGTAACAATGCTTGTAATAACTGTGGCTGTTTACCAGAAACGGTTATTATAAGTTGTTGGAAATGGTATATTTCACGAAGACGTTCATTCATAAAGACACATAAACTTTACCAGATATACAATAACCACAGTGACATCTGGTGTTTAAAGCAGGGATTTACCTTTCCAACCTGACTTTTAAAACCTGAGTCTTCAGCAAAAATAAGTTTGACTCTTCCAGGATGTTAAAGATATCAATATCTTTGGTTTTGCATGTGTTTTGCAAACCTGTTCATATCAATATTAAGGGCCATTTGAGAGGCTTGGCCAACACTTTTCTGCAAGTCATTCACCCAGCTGGGAACCTACACTGCAAAGCAAATTGTAACATTTATTAAATGAAAGCTTATTTCACTCAAATCTTACGGAAAGTTCATTTAATGCACATAATAGAAAAAAAGTGAACTCAATCACTGATTATATGAAGAGTTCATTTGCAAAAAAAAAAAAACGATTTTCTTTTTCCCTAGAAATCACGTTTTTTATTGTGCATTGAAAATATTATCGATCAAACAGTTTGATTGTTGACTTGTTTTGATTAAGCAATAACTTAAACAAATACAGGTTATTTACTGAATTTAAGTTCATTTAAATGATTAAAAATAGCGTTTGGCAAAAGCAGATAAGGTAAATTATCCATCCTCGATCGGTTTTAGTCAGCTTGGACTAAACCCCTCTCAGTTAGCACGTCTTTTCCTTGTCACATGACCTGAATACAGCGCGCTGATTCGCTAAAATGGACTTATTGGCTTCTGTTCAGAAACAACAATGGAGCTTGTCGGCCCCTGCAGAAAATGTGAACTTGCGATGCCTTGGAAGTGGACAATACCGGCTTTTTTTTTTTTTTTTTGTTATGAAATACAAAGTTCCTGGTGAAGGATCCTTAGATCCTTCCATGCAAATTATTGTGTTGTGTTTAAATTTTATGTTTGTTTTTAATTTCATTTATAATCATTTATTTACATAATCATTTAATAATCATTAGTCATTCACATAATTCATATTTAATTATTTATTTGATTATTTAAGTATTTATCATTTATTCATTTATTCATATATATTGTTAATTTATATTATTCACGTATATGTTTTTATATTTTATATTTCTTAATATTTACCTTGCTTATGTATTTTCATTATTGTTCAGTTCCATGATTGTGGGGTTTCATGAATTGTTTGGTCTAAGAAATAGATAACGGGGATGTTTATGGAAATTCAAGGTTTATGGGATGTTGAATCCGTTTGATATATCATTGTTCTTTGAGCTGTACTCCTCAGACGAAGTGTGAACATTGAGACATACGCAACTAAAACTGTTCAATAAAATCTGTTATACCTTTTTACCATCATCACTTCGTCTCCTGCTTCTGCTCATCTCTGGCTTCCATCGGTCAACTTCATAACTGACAGAAACCAGCTGTTATTGTGGGTTAGAGTCCCGCATCTACTGTGGGTTAGAGTCCTGCATCTTTTGTTAGTGGGGTTGGGGTAACTACAGCTTGCTGACTAGTTGTCCTGTTACCGAAAGACTGATATTTTCTGACGGGATCTGGTGTCCGGGGCTGGATCCTAATTGTCTGGCGTGGGGACCTGATCTAACACTGGTAACAGAACAACTAGTCAGCAAAGCGCTCTAATACCCAAAACCTGTTAACAGTAACAGTCTTCTGTCAGCCAAGAAGTTGACTGAGCAAAGCCAGAGAAGAGCAAAAGCAGGAGACGAAGCATTGAGGATAAAAAAGGCTGTAGAGTTTGAGTAATCTTGTATGTTTCAATCCTCAGACTTTGACCAGCACAAATCCAACAAGTGTTATTATAAATTTATTATGACTATACAAATAAAAAAAAAAAAATGTGTTCTTTCAAATATGGAATCTATCTTTGAACACTAGGAGTTATCCTCCTTACTCTTCTTATGATTTCTTCTGCAGTCTTATGTCCACGGCTTCCTTTATGTTGCCAGATTTTCTTCTGCAGTGATGCCAGTTGTGTCTCCACTACTGCATGTTGTAAAGTCCAACCACACTTTGCCCAACATTGATCCCTGCATATAAAGGTGTAGTCCAAGTCTTCCTATACTACTACATGTCCAAGCTTGCCATTGGTCAAAAAGAGGAAAAATATGAAATGAAACCAATACATCAGTTGTACATTGCCACTTTGGCACAAAATTGAACATGCGTTATAACATAATGGGCACCAAAAAAAAAAAAAAAAAAATACATTTTTGATTTTCTGCATTGTTTTCTGAATTATATGGTCTGTCTTGGGTCAATTTGATAATGGAAGTCTCATCAGTGACCCCTTGTGGTTAATAATAACATAAATAAATAAAACAGTGAATGATTGGTAATTGTCTCCAATTGGCCTGATTAGCTAAGCCCTATAGTTAATAAAGAAACACATATTAGACAGTTAGTACTGCATGGTTTGTAGATTATATTCAATAGATTACACTTTGTATAAACATCTGTGATTCGTTTGTACAAGGTATCATTACATGCTTGGCCTGTGTATTTATTGCATTTACAGTATGACCAGAATGTGTCACCATTTGTGTTATTTTGTGCATACCTTGTAATACATGTATTACTGGATTACCGTATGCATTTCTGGATCTGTTATTTCTCTGGCAGTGTTGTAGGTTATAACACTGTTTTCACTCTTTATGTGTCTCTAACAGAAGTGCAAGCTCTTTTTCGGGCTAGATGACATTATTATTTTGACAGAATTTGCATTAAAACTCGTATGATTTCAGCTTTTTCCGTATCAAAATGTTCTGTTATCACATCTGTTAAGGTAATAGTGTCATTTCAGATCTTTGGTAAAAATCAAAGTTCATCCTAGATTGTTTACCTTAAGTGGTCTACTTTTGTGATCTGTTTTGTGAAGACTAGGATGTTTACTAATGGAGAAATTACACCAAGAACTGCAGCCACAAGCAGCAGAGCAGAAGCAACATGCACTGTATTCCTGCTATAGGACCTGAAGACCGACCTAAAAATACAGACATTATTATTACTGGAGAGCAACTGTTATAGTTGATATTTACACTTTATAATATTGATTCAGCTGATAAATGGCGCCATCTGGTGGGTTTTTAAGTTAAATCAGCATCACAACACTGGAAACATCAGCACACTTTTCATATAAATAACATTCATTTTTAAACAGCATGAGATTGCTGTGACACTGATACAAACTTGCTAAAGTTGTGTCACAATGATAATTAGGTTAAAAAGATACTAACTTCACATGTGTGTACCAAAAAAAGGGGGAAGTGATCTGAATGATACTCACTAATGACGGTAACAATGAAATTTCTTTTGATGCTGAATCTGCTGCTGCTGATCTTTAGGTGATAATGTCCAGCATGTTGAGTTGTGATGTTTGTGATGGTCAGAGATCCAGTTTGATTGTCCAGCTTCAATCTCCCATCAACATTTGTACATTGTTTATGTGTACAGATTAAACTAAGATCTTCATTGATTTTACTGAAGAGAGTGTCGTTAAAATGCCACGTTATTACATAATTTGTTTTTTTTATTACGCCAGGATCCAAAGTGACAGCTTCTCCCTGCTTCACTCTCTTACTCTTCATTTGAACTCGCTGAGCAGCAGGAACATCTGAAACACAAACAAAACACACATATTTTGTGTTGGTACACAACAAATATATATTAAAATGTAGAATGTAAAAAAAAAAAAATATCTTACCAACAGAAACATTGAACATCTTTAGAATGTGGTGTTGTCTGATGTTGATCTGTAGTTTATAAAGTCCTGAATCTGAGGTTCTGGTATGTCTGATGGTCAGATCACCTGTGTGACTGTTCAGTTTCAGTCTGTCTCTGAATCCCTTTAAATCAGTACAGATCTTATTCAAAGATTCATTGTGTTCTGCTATGTGAATGTCATTAAAATGCCATTTTATTCTAGTATGTCTGTGTTCTCGTTTAATATGTTTAAAACCAGTGTGTAGAGTGACAGAATCTCGCTCCATCACAGACACTTCGTCTGTTTGATCACCTGGAGAAGAAACAAAATGTTAATCACAGCCACTTCTGAGACAGTGGAGCCAAAAAATATACAACACTAAAGCACTGTCAAAATGTAAGACAGCAGCAGTTGCTGAAATAGGACTGCAGATCAGAGGCTGCGTTAGAATTTTCGTCATTTTGACGAATACGGTCGTAAAATTTTCATCATAATGTATTATTACCCATCATTTTAATTTTTATATTTTAATTATAATAACACATTTAATTGCTTTTATTTTTATTCATATTTAAATGTTTATTTCTGAACCTACAGGACGATATATGCATTTATTTTGAAGAGAACAGACGAACAGATGAGACTGCGTACTTTTCATGTTCAGCACAAGTGTGCTGCATAAAGCCCCGTTCACACTACAAGCGACGCGCAGCCACAAAGGGACGCGATCCCATTCATTTCAATGGAGAGCTGGCGATTTCCGGCGACAAGCGCGACATCGAGCTACAGCGACCGTTGGCGACCGGATGGGGCGTGTCCAGCGACGCGACAAAGTTCAGAATCCCTCAACTTTATGCAAATGAAGAGCGACTTTCGGGAGCGACAGCCAATAGGAAAGAAGACGGTAGAGCTCATGTGATCGTTCTCCTCTCAGCCTTAGATAAACATACTCAATGAAAAAAGTAGGCTCTGCTTCTCATTCGTTTTTGTTTGTATGTACAGATTTAATTTATATTTATATTATATTTAGTCTTTTGCCTCCAAAATGTTTGAATTTAGCAGCAAGAATCTGATTCGCTGTCAAGGCAACCCAGTGAGAACGCCCACTAGCAACCAGTCTGGCGACATGCACAGCGAGAAGTCGCTGCTAGTGTGAGACTTCAGTCTTAAAAAGTGAAGCCAAACGTTTGATCGCCTCGGGTGGCTGGTCCCAGTATAGTCATAAACCCGCCCTCCATGTAATCTAGTGGGACGTGAGGTAAAATTTCGCTTCAAATAATTGTTTTCCATTTCATCACTCCGATGTAAGTTCAAGTGTTCGTTTTAAAATTAGTTTGGTTTTATTTCGTTATGTGACGCTTTAAAACGGGAGCGTGACGTCATGATTGACAGCGGAGATTGACAGATTCTCTGAGTAAACTGAGGCGCCAACGGACTTTTTCGTGATCTTTAGGAGGAGATTGGGGTTTTATTTACCTTATTTTAAAAGCCTCTAATGCGGCAATTAAGCAGACACATTTTTCTCAGATTTCAAATCTGTCCATTTCGATAAACTGAAAGCAAAATACCGTTTTTGCTAGACCGTTGTAGCTTCACTAGCCTGTGCATAATCAAACGCATAGTAGATTCCTGCGATTTAATTTTGTTCTGAATTCGTTGCTCTGCTGCTACACTGAGAGCACTCACCATCAACTGTACGTGAGTGGGAATTAGTTAGAAGTTACGATCACCTCAGTGTAATCTGTCAAAATGACAGATGTCCTTCAGATTAAAACAAAACAAAAAATCCATCAATGACGGACCAATTTTCGGTTAAACGCGGCTCTGCTGCAGGTGTAAATTTATTCTCGGTAACAAAAGTAACATCCTTTTTTTTTTCCTAAGAAGCATTTTAATGCATTCCAGTCTAGGTAGAGAAAAGTATGACTGGTATGTATATCAATGCAAAAACATGCAAACGAACAGCCTAAGAATTAATAGAGATAATTGTAGTGTATTATTATGGACCGCTGATAAAGGATTGGAAATCAGTGTTATTTCTCACCATGATACAAGTTAAATTATATTATTTTTGTTTATATCATAATCTAGCTCCTAATTTCTATGCCTTTTAGTCATGTGGCCAATTATTTTATATGAACTGATTTCAGACAGACACCTTACAATGTAATATATTATGTAAGAAGTCAAAAAAAGATCCATGGGCAACATTTTGTGGTTGGTTTAAGCCATACAGGCACAGTGAAAAATCTTAAATCTGTGCTACGTGACTAGAAAATACAGAGGAAAAGGCTGTAGCAGGCCTTTTGTCAAAAAAAAAAAAAAAAGTATGGAACTTAAACACGTTGCTGAGCTTGATCAGCCTGTTTGAGGCATCCAAAAAATGCAGTAATATGATCTCCAAATTCCTGGAGCTAAAAGAGTGAAAAAAAAAACCTTGTTCACATACCTATACTGATACCTATACTGCATGAAGGTGACAAATTATCTCAGTTCTATTGTCAATCAACTGAATTGTCTTCTGATATGGCAATAGAAAACGTACCAATTGACTAAATATCACTTACCAGTTATGGTAACACTGAAGCTCCTAAAGATGCTGAATCTGCTGCTCTTGATTTGTAAATAATAAAGTCCAGAGTCTGTGATTGTGGTGTTTGTGATGGTCAGAGATCCAGTCTGATGATCCATCTTCAGTCTGAATCTCTCTTTACACTGGGCCTCTGTACAGATCTTACGCTGATCTTCAGTGATTTCACCGATGTGAGTGTCAGTATAATACCAAGTCATCACATCATCTGGGTTTTTTATTACACCAGGATCTAAACTGACAGATTCTCCCATTTTCTTAATTTGATCTAGTTCCACAGCAGAAATGGCTGTAAAATCAACATGATACACTATTCATGAGACACTCAGTTTTAAACCGAACTGAATTAATTTATAGGTAATGAAAAAGTAGCACAGAATGTCACTGCAATACCTATCAATAATGAGATAGATTTAAACATAACAATCATGAAATGACTTACCACTAACAGTAATATTAAATGTAATTTCAGTGTTGCGGCTGATGATTTCTAGTTGATAGATTCCAGAGTCTGCAATTCTGATGTTTGTGATGGTCAGAGATCCAGTCTGATGATCCACTTCTAGTCTGTCACTGAATCTCTCATCACACTCCTCATCAGTACAGATTTTAATCTGATCTCCAGTGATTTCTGTGATGCGACTGCTCTTAAAATACCATTTTATTTTTTCTTGTTGGGTTCTGTTAATTCCTGTGTATAGACAGACTGAATCTCCTTCCATCACTGACAGCACATCTGCACCAACACTGGATGCAACTGAAGAAGAAATAACAGACTGTAAGTAGAGAAATATGTCTCGAAATGCAATATGTGCAAAATAAAACAGAATAAGAACATCACTGATTTACACATAAGAGTTACAAATAGATGTTTTACCAGGCATAAAGAATAAACACAATATGATGCACAAAATAAATGCCTTCATTTTGAAAGAAGGCAGATTCTGTAGAAATAAAAGGCAAGGGCAATCCACGCAGCACTAAAAACACGGACCAAAGAAGACAGCCGACCGAGCGCACTACGCACTGACCGCACTGATCAGAAAAAAACCCGACGGACGTGTCTGTGCAGTGTGTAAGAACATCCGTTGTCAAGTGAAAGTGAAAGTAAAGATACTAATTAGTTAGTTTGACGGCAAAAGTTAGGATTAAGCTTTTTGACAAAGTTTTGACAAAGTCCTTCAACGTAATATGTGATTTCTGAAAAGCTCTTTTATCTATTTTTTTTTTTTAAGTATTAAATGTTGCAAACTAAATAACAATGTTCATTACAGAAGTTTGATAGGTGCTATTCTTCGTTTTCACCACATGATGGCGCGATCGAAGCCGTTGTAAAATACACCTGTGACCTCTTCTCCTAAACATTGCTGCAGAACCACATTGCCTGATTGTATAGAATTACTGTTCGTTAAAGTACTGCATATGCGGTTTTCAGTAAATTCAGAACCGCTACGCTCTCACTGCAGGAAATGTGGCCCAAATCCCCATTTTTTTGTTCATCGTGTGATTGTTTTCATATGACAGTGTGAACAGCACAAAACACATAGAATCTTATCTTTTCGATTTTGATTTGGGTCACTTTCACATGTGGTCCTAAATCCGATTCAGAACAGATATTTTGAAATGCGACCGCAGTCTGAGCGGTCATATTGGATTCAATGCGACTTTTACGTCACTCTACATCATTATTCCAGGCTGACAAGAGATTTTACATACCGTTCTGGTCATTCGGTGAACGTGACATACATTTGCGGGGGTTCTGTGTATTAGCTACAGTGACAGCTCTATACAAGCTAAGGGTTCGTACTGTAAATATTTAAAAACGTTGCTATCTTTCTCCCCATCTTTGTCCTCTTTATCGTGAAATAGCTAACCGCGGCACATCAGCTCAGAAACTGCTAAACGCCTGCTCATTTCAGCAGCCGCCATGTTTACTACGTATATGAAAGCGTGTCTCTTGCCGTTTTTTTTTTTTTTTTTAAATAATAAAATAAATAAATAAATAAATAAATATTAAATAACACCTGTCATTCGTTCACACTCCTACTGAAGTCCCCTTAGCTTTAAAATCACTGTAAACCAGGGAGTCTTTTGTTTTATTGCTGTACTGTGCAGTCCTATTAAGGAAAAGGCTTTGTTTTGCCATTAGCCTTTTTATTTATTTATTTATTTTATTTTATTTATTTTTTGTATTTTGTTTACTATTCCTACCTTTGTGTACTCAGTTTTATAAGGATGATTTCAATTAGCAATCAAGACATGTATGTACACACAATAAACAATGCAACTTTCACTTGAAGCCTTGAGGTGTGCAAATGAGGCAATGCACACAAATCATGAACATAAATAATGAAAATTATATACACAATTAAACATCACATACTGTACAAATTATACATTATAAGTATGAATCTTTAAAAAAAAGTTAATTGCTTAGTAGCTATTTCTTGTGTCTTTGATGATCAGATATTATATAGATGTTTTCTTTTCTGGTCGAATTTTCAAAAGTCATGCTGATTTTTCCTTGATACAAGACTTCATTATTTAATGATGGGTAACCTCTGACTGGTTTTCATTAATTTGATTGTAAATCTGTTCTGTGTAGGAAAGAAGTCTCAATACTGTGACTGTGGGTGCATAACCGCAGCACAGGAAGAAGCCCTTCACCAGCAAACTAAACACAGATGAAACAAAACAGCCACTATGTTGCACAAGATCTTTGTCCACCTAACAGATCAAATCATTTTTGAAGAAAACTGACCACAGCATGTTTCAGTTTGACTCAGAAACTCAGCTGCTTGTTTTACAGTAAGATTGGCAATGTGAGATGATCTTTGCCATTTACAACAATTGAAAGATTATAAAACCATTTTGTTATCCATAAGATTAGAAACATTCAAAAATCATGAAATGCAGGTTAACTGATCCAATATTCACACAATTTATTAGCATGTGTGTTTATTCTTAAAAAAGCACATATTAATGCCATATTCTGCATGGCAATGTTTTAGATCTTAGAACTTAACAACTACCTTATGAACTATTAACTCGCAGCAAATTGGAATTTGTATTGATGCAAAAGTCATGGTTAATAGTTAGTTAATGGAGAGAATTGGTCCCCAAATGAAAGTGTGATTATATAGGTTATCTAAACACATATCAGACATGTGTATGTGAACTAGGAGGGTCAAACTCTGCTGTGGGAGGTAATCATATTGATTTTTATCAGCAGATAGTCTTATTATTACATCAGACTTTTCACTGAACAATTGAAGAAAATGTTTCACACACTTGGTTTGTTCTGTTTGTGCAGCTGGTGTCTGATTGGTAAGTTACAAATTTATTTTTATGGCCTAATTTTCTTCCTGTTTTCAGTGAGCCTGTTTTAATGAGCCAAATACAAATATATGATCGAAAGTGCTATCGAAAGTGTCAAGAGGAATTAAACTTAGTTTTAATAGTTTTACTCCTCAGTAATTAACTTGTGTAGCTTCACTTACTTTTATCACTCTACAAGCAGATAAAACATTAAAGATCAAATTGCTGGTTCACATTGTCTGTTAATGTATATTAGAGACTTTCTTTCTTTTTTCAATGTTTAAATGTTACAGACAAGATCTGATTTCATGCTCTGTAAACCATTTGAAGCCTTAATCTGTGATTAAATGTTCTCCAGGTGTGTTTGGTGAGTCACTATCAGTAATGGAGGGAAATTCTGTCACTCTAAACACTGATGTTACTAAAATACATGATGACGATGATATACTGTGGAATTTTGGATCCAGTAAGTCTCTGATAGCTCGGCTCATTAGAGTTAATGGAACCAGAGTGGATGTTTCTGATGGGAGATTCAGAGACAGACTGAAGCTGGACAATCAAACTGGATCTCTGACCATCACAAACATCACAACTGAACATGCTGGACTCTATGAAGGAAAGATAACTGGAGCCAAACGGACAACAAAAATATTTAATGTTTCTGTCTATGGTAAGTAGAGATCCATTTGTCCAAATGTTCACATATTCTTGTTTTAATGAAGACATATTTGGGGTTCAGTACAAGTTAAGGTTAATTATCACATATACACAATTCTGAGTCGTCCCTTTTTAATGGACGTGACAGTGAGACAATTAAAATGAAAGTGAATGGGTGAGTGAAAACAGTGTAAACTGAAAATAACACTCTTGTTTAGATTTATCCATATTTTCGTTCATTCTCTTGTTTTTCAGCTTATCTGCCTACTCCTGACATTACCAGAGATTGTTCATCATCATCACAGCAGAATTGTTCATTGTTGTGTTCAGTGGTGAATGTGAGACATGTGACTCTCTCTTGGTACAAAGGAAAGTTTATTGAAGTTTATTGTCCAGCATCAGTGTGTCTGATCTCAACATCAGTCTCTCTCTACCTCTGGAGGTGGAATATCAGGATAAAAACACCTACAGCTGTGTGATCAACAATCCCATCAGCAACCACACTCAACATTTCAACATCACTGAACTCTGTCAGCCATGTCCAGGTGTGTTGGTGTTGATATTATTGTGAGTAAAATGATCTCTCAGTTATGCCATGAGAATCAGGCTTCAGTGTTTCTCATATATAGAGCAGATGAACAGATTCACTCAAGCGTATGCATACTTTTGTCCATTACAGATCAGGGTTTACCTTTACTTTACATTGTGCTGATTTCTGCTGCTGTTGGATCTCTGAAGATTGTAGCTGCAGTTGTGACTAGATGGATCTACAAGAAATGTAGAAAAAAAGGTCAGCAGAACAAGCAATTAGTTTGTACAATATTAAATAAGACCGAAATTTAAATATAATATTGAAACTGTCATTTTAACACATCTACATTATTGCTAATGCAGTTGAAACCCAGGGGGAAGACAGAACTGATTCAGCATTGTGTAAAGCAACAACACAACAAATGGTAAGATAATTTATGTCTGTGTTGCAGTTAGTTTGTATGCTAATTGAGGTTTAGCATTGTGCAGCATCAGATGGTCAGTGAATAGACTTGGGTGATCTATCAGCCCAACGGTCATCATTTTATGTTTTCATGCTACTTACACCAAGCCAATAAACTGTTTGTGCCTCACCCCTGCTATAATCAAAGGAATTGTGTATGTTTGTGAGCTAAAATGACATTTTTCATATCTTTTGACCAGTACGTGGCACTGAAACTTTGCATGTACCCTCAGGTCATGCTTGGTATAAAATGTACCAAGTTTGGTGTGAATCCTCTAAAATATTGCAGATATAGTCTTACATCTATTTTTGCTCAAACTTTGCCAAATTTGTTACCGTGCCTTACAAAAATGGTTTGGTCTATGAACAAATTCTCAGTATATATATTCATTTTTTTTTACAATCGATCTTGGATGAGTTTGAAAAAATAGATTTTTCTGAAACTTCTAAACTGCAGTCAGAAACATGAGTGCAAGTTTGGCCTGTTGGTGGCACTAGAGATTTTGAGTTAAAGACTCCAAATTTACTGTGGTCAGTGTTGAGACTGTCCTCTATCTGTGTGCCACATTTTATAACTTTCCCGCAAGCTGTTTTATGGGCTGCCATAGACTTCCCGAGGGGAAGAAGAAGAAAACTAATTGACACAATAAGTGCTTACACATACCTTTGGTGCTTGGCTCCTAAATAAACTGGGTTGCTATTCTCAAATAACCCAAACAAAGACAACATTATACCATCAGTTTTTAATTAAAATGAAAGTAGGACACATAGTTGTTAAGCCATGCATCCTGTGCTGAAGTCTGGTCTTGAGCTGCAGCTGCTCTGCAGTTCATGATTATCTGAGGTGAAATCCAATTTTAGCAGACATTGGTCTTTGGTGTTGCTTTTGTGGGGTGTTGCATTCTCAGCACAGT
The DNA here is from genome assembly GCA_012976165.1 of Labeo catla. Taxonomy (NCBI): domain Eukaryota; kingdom Metazoa; phylum Chordata; class Actinopteri; order Cypriniformes; family Cyprinidae; genus Labeo; species Labeo catla. The sequence continues at coordinate 48,249 of VONZ01001461.1, read as the reverse complement.
GGCTGCTGTGACCAACCTTCAGAAATAATCTGTAATCAGTAATGATTTAACTGCTTAACAAGTTATGAGATGAACAAGATTGATGTCATTTCCTCTTGCTGCTCCATGCTAGCATCTATTCTGCAGTAGTAGTTTTTTCCAAAACAAAGATTAAGATTTGCACAGAGAAACCTAACTTATTCTGCTAATTGCCTGTCATATCAACAGAATTCTGATTGTGTTTGTGTTTCCTTGCATAAATCAATGGAGGAGCCTGTGTATGAAAATATCCCCTCAAGAAGATGATCAAATAATATATCTCCTGGAATTGTTCTTGCATCACACCTTTTGGTTTTATTTCACAGTTATTCTTAGCTATGATGTCTATATTTGTTTTTCTCACCCATATGAACATACATTGTTAATATGTGACCTGGGACTACAAAACAAACAAACAAAAAAATTAAATTGAGATTTGCACATCATATGAGAGCTGAATAAATACACTTCCCGTTGATATAGGGTTTGTTAGGATAGGACAATATTTGGCCGAGATACAACTACTTGAATATCTGAATTCTGAGGGTGCAAAAAATTCTAAATATTGAGAAAATCACCTTTAAAATTGTCCAAATAAAACACTTAGCAATACAACATTACTGATCAAAAAAAAAAAATGATATATTTATGCTATGGTGGTGGAAATATAATGAAATATCTTCATGAACATGATCTTTACTTACTATCCTAATGATTTTGGCATAAAAAAAAAAAAAAGATAATTTTGACCCATATGTATTTATGGCTATTTTTACTACAAATATACCCATGCTACTTATGACTACTTTTGTGGTCCCTGGTCACATATATTGTTTGAAAGTTGTTTCTCAAATAAAATGTTCTATGATCTCATCATAAGGAAATTCATGTAACTTTCATTATTAAATACTAATCCTACCCTTCACCATGCTTGTTTGTTACTATCAATTATGTTCAAAGTCAAAAGTCAAAGTCGCCTTTTGTTACTTTATTAATCAGATAGAACAGTGAAAAGATGACAGGAAAGTATTAGGTGGAGAGATTATGTGGGATCGGCAAAGGACCTCGAGACGGGAATCGAACTCGGGTTACCGTGAGAGCACAGCTGCGCTGTATATGTCGGCACACTAACCACAAGCCTATTGGCATCGACCGAAAAATTCTGAATTTGCTCAAACTAAATTTAAACTTACCTGCATGGGTATAAACTTAATGCTTCACGCACAAGGCCTCACAATGACAAACCGATACATTCACGTTCTGGAACTTGGAATCACGCTTGGTTATGGCAACACTATCAAAGCCAAAATAAGCCAGCAGTCGTCATGCGGTACAAATTGAAGCTCTCAGAAAATTCTGCATTTACAATGATATGAAAGCACCTTATACCCTGCAATCAGTAAGTCTGTAACACCTGTCGCTGTTTACCGACTGTGTACATTTTTTGTAAAGAGCATCACACGACGTGCTTGTTACAAACTTCCTGGTATTTCATGAATAGGACCTGCATACAGCAGTATGTATACTATAGTCTAGTGCGCCATCTAGTGTCATAATCAAGAATATTCCAAGAAGAAATGTGAAAGTTTAGTGAGTTAGTTTCAGATGTAGACACACAATGATTACTCACATCATGACTTAATGCTAGCTTAGTTAAACTTAAAAATAATTATTGGCAAAAAACTCACATTTGAGTCGTTATGAAAGAATCTGATCTGTTTTAAAAAAAACATTTATTGTATTAGAAGAACATACACATTCAAATCTCCCCTCCTTTTCTAAAACAGTTTTATGTGGATTCAACTTTAAGGCACCTTAAAGAGAAAAAAAATAAAATGTCCAAAAGTACTGCATTGAAATATTTTACCCCACAATAGAAGATTATATATATAAACACTATAAAAATTTTCTAAGCCATCATGTACTTCTGTGCTGTAACATTTCTCCTGACAAACATCACAGAAAGAATTGACACCAGTGTAATAATAACATTTAAAAGTAACTGTAATAATGCCAGTAACATCAGCTACAGTGTCGGTTCAGCACCTGGGTGGTATTTGATTGACAGCTTCCTCAAACACTCTTTTGCATTTTTATTGACATATTCTATAAACAATACTTACATCTTTGCAAGGCATTTGTGTAAACACAGTCAGTTCTGTTATGTCTATATTATTTTAGCAGCTACTGAAATCTGGTGTTGTAATGAAAATACCTCCATGTGACTTTTACTTCTTTAGTTTCTTATTTGCACATCAATTGAAGATTCAAAGATTCATAATGTTACATTGATGTCTCACTGTCACTCTCAGTGTGATTAGAGGACGTCGCATTAGCAGAAGTCACCAGTAAAGCATCATTCTGATATGGGGGGAAGTCATCTACACAAATGTCCTAAAAGAAAACATGTACAAGAGTTACACAAACACAAAAATATGACTTTTCATTCATATTAATGATGATAAACTGTATCACACTATATGCCATTTATACAACATGTCTGAATGCCACAGTGCAAGAAGCATAATGTTGAAAATAATCTAAATAATTAGGAGGAATTTAGCTGTTTTATAAAAAGGCACATAAAAATAAAACTTCAACCCGGTATAATTTAATGATATTACCCAGATAGCACATGCACATCTGCAAGATGTCTGTTTAAGATCTCTTAATCTGGAAAGCATCTGCTGTGTAAAAACATCAAGCAGACATCTGTAAGATGTCAGTTTTACATACATTCTAAATCATAAACATCTTAAAGACATCTATTAGACGTCAATTTGACATCTGATAGGAAGCGTCCAACATATTGCAGATGAGCAAACTACGTCTTGTAGATGTAAATGTAGACGTCAAATAGACTTCTCTGAGATGTACGTGTGCTATCAAGATATATATATATATATATATATATATATATATATATATATATATAATTTGTATTATATATATACATATATATATAATTTTAATTTTAATTATAATTTTTCTTAATAATAATAATTTTATGACAATTTGTTACATTTTTAGCCATTTTATTGCAGTTTTAGTTTTAATTTATCTCCAGTTAATAATTTAAGTGATTCATTGATTATTATTTTAGTTAACAATAATACTCATCAAAAACATCTTAGTTTGTGTTCCGAAGATAAATGTCTCACAAGATGAGCAATTAAATACAGAATTTTCATTTTTGGGTGAACTATGTCTTTAAGGCTGCTTTGAGCCTGCTCAAAATTCTGTGCAAAGACATAGGCTAATATTGTATCTTACCTGATCATTGTGCTGTATCCTGATGTCTGTTTGACGGCAACAAACCCACATTGGTTAAATAGAATAAAAATACATTTCTCCACATTTTATTTAACACCTTTTAGTAATAAATATCATATTGTTTGTTAAATAAACTGTATGTAATACTTGCCGTTCCGTTCTCCTTGTTTAACGCTTCTGTGGCAGCAGTAAATTATACACGCAGTTACTCCTCCAATCACCAGCATAGAAACCACACAGCCAACAACATACAAAACAATAACACCAGCAAATAATCCTCTTGCAGGATTTGGAGACAGACCCGAGGCTGTAGGCATTATAACAAGAGATCTAGTTACTTATAACAATTTTATCATTGTTTAGGCAAGGCAAGGCAAGGCAAGTTTATTTATATAGCACATTTCATACACAAAGGTAATTCAAAGTGCTTCACATAAAAGGAAGTAGAATAATCATGAAAACAACAATAACAATAAAAACAACAATGATTCACAAAGAGGCAGTAAAATAATCATAAAAACAATAACCAAAAATAAATAAAACTTTTAAAATGATTTAAAAATTGATTAAAAACAAAATAGACTGTTTTAGATAGATAGATAGTTTTAGACTGATAATTACACCTTTCTATATTGGCGGCACAGAATGTAAACACTGCCACTGAACCGAATGGAGCTCACAACTTTTGCAGATTATTGCTGCTGAAAATCGTCAGTTATTGTCATGTTTTGGGCTGTGCCAATCGGTCAGACCGGGAAATCCATTTGGAGCACTAAAGATTGGCAAACCTTATAAGGGTAAACCAGGGGTGCCCAACCCTGTTCCTGGAGATCGACCTTCCTGCAGAGTTTAGTTCCAACCCTAATCAAACACACCTGTCTGTAATTATCAAGTGCTCCCCTTCAGATCCAATTAGCTGGTTCAGGTGTGTTTGGTCAGGGTTGGAGCTGAACTCTGCAGGAAAGTCGATCTCCAGGAACAGGGTTGAAACCTGGTGTAAACCTTTTGAGGGAACTGACAAATGGCACCATCTGGAGGAAACTAAAATAAACGGCAGTTATAGGAAACTACGACCGAAAAATATTATGCGTTGTTTGTATCAGTCGCGAAAATGGTCACTTGACGTGCATTGACCTTTTCAGGAGCAGGAACACCTGAACAAACCCGAAGCAATTTATCTCTCTTTATCGCGAACTGACACCTAATTACGATCATGCACTTATCAACATGTTCTCACAGTATAACGCTGTGCTACTTTTAGACGTTTTAACCAAGTCGCCTTACATGAGCACACCTTTACAACACCATTTACAGTATTTGGCACTTTTTCCCACATCTTCATGCCACTTAAACCGCACAACGGCATTTCTCAAAAGCATATCATTTACCATTGATAGCCTATAAATTTTTTGCCCTTGATTGTGTCTCAGCTCCCTCATAAACGCGTCTATTTACGTCCACGCTGCTTTATCACAAACATATTTTCATTAATCAACGACTTAAAATAGTAATAATAAGGCATTATAGATGAATTGCTGTCGAATTTACCGTGATTAAAAATTGCAGTCCGGTCGTTCACGACGTTGATTTAAAAAAACACAAAAAAGAGGTAGGCTAATAAACAAATATCTTACCGTGGTCGAGTAAAAACAAAATAACTGAGAGAAAACTAAGGAGAAGCTTCATCTTCACTATCTTTCCCCCCTGGTTCACTGGAGTTGAAGTGAAAGTAATAAGCTGGGAGCTGGACTGTAGCTTGTCAAAAGTATTTTTCGCCGTGTTCTGTTTGTAAAATATTACGTAGCCTAAATATCTCTTTTACTATTCCTTCCACTTTTACCAATAACGGAAATAAGAGGGTGGTTATACTTCTGTTTAATTCAATTTGTCCCACTGTTTCCAGTAGTTAGTGTTACATTACTACTGCACAAAAATGTGGTGTGGTCTGTTGGGTGGATAAACAGGTTTGACATGGTTTTTACTGGAAGTGTGAGACTGTTTTTAGTTTGTGAGCGTTTAAGGGGTCAGTTGTGTGTCTATATGACTAGCATGCAGTTTCTTTCTTTTTTTTTTTTTTTTTATAAACTATTTGGTTTTAGCTTATCTCAGTTATTTCTGATTACAAACTCTAAAATAATGACAAACTCACAGATTTCAGCAGTTATGGGTTAATCAGATCTGTTTTATTGCCATCAAACACATGAACTCTTTCAAGTTAATTTCCACTTTAAGTATAAGGCACCCTTTCCTTGGCTGATACAAGGTTAAAGAAAACAGAAAAAAGTGTCGGGATATTCTGCTCAAAGGCACAAAATGATTGTGTCTTACCGAGGTTGTGTTACAGGCTTTTGAGTTTGACCTATTACAGTACATCAGTTCTGACACAATTTTTCTTAAAATTCCCATTCCAAAAATTGGTACCATATTGCTCTTGTAAGAACCTCACACTCAGTATTCGGTAGGCAGCTAAGGAACTCTTTCAATGGGTAACTCAGAAGGGTACATGGCTGTGATTAACCTGAGAAAAAAATAAATAAATAATAAATTGGCACAATTAACACTCTTTTCCACTGTTAAATAAATAAATAAATAGATAGACAGATAGATAGATAGATAGATAAAACAATAAACAAATTTAAACTAGATTCAAACATACTTTTCTTGTTCAGGTGATCATTTCCATTACACATTAATGACATTCTGCAATACAAACACAACAGGAAAATACAATGATTAAATTATATAAAATAACACTAAAATACAGCACAGCTCAACATGCATTAAAAACTTAATGCAATAAAAAAAAAAAAGACAAGAAATGAAAGGAAACGGATCACAATAGTGACCACTCACCTTACACACTCCCGTATGTCTTCATTTCCCTGCTCAGATAAAATGCAAGAACTTGGCAGTAAAAAAAATTGGCAGAATATTAGTGTTATTTCAATAAAATACAAGGAAAGAACATTAATTTTTGCACATTATTAAGACATGCAGCGGTAACAAATATGTGGCATCTAAAATAAATATCAAATGTCATTCATTGCATCACTAAACACACATTTGTAAAATGTGATTAAAATACAGTTCAGATGCTGAACACCAGTACACAGCTTGAGCAGCAGTCAGTAACAGTCACAAAATATTCTATAAAACAATACATGACATAAAACACATATCTGGCATTTTGTAGCTGCTACTGTGTCTTACAGTGCACTTCTTAGTTTAGTTCCAGAGAGTTTGCTCAAGGACACAGTAAGATTTCATGGACTGACCCTTGCTGGATTTCAACCACCTTTCTTTCACCATTAAAATGTTAGAGTTGACAAAGCTGTACTAAAGAGCACTGTTACCCCTTTTCCACCAAGACAGACTGAGTGCTGGTTCGGAGCTAGAACCTAGGTTCAAATCGGTTCTTTGTCTTCCAGCACCCAAAGCACTAGTTCTGAACCAGGAAAGTGGTTCATAAGTAGCACCAAAATATTGCTGGTTTAGAAGTAAGAACTGTTTGCGTCATTGGGTGGGGGTGGGTTACCATGACCAACAAGACAAACAAAAACAGGCCCTTTTTTTTTTTTTTAAATAGAACCTGCCAATGTAGGTTTGTTAAGCCATTGTTGATATTAGGCTTGTTCGCCATGTGTCAGCACTGCCTGGACCAGTCTGTGTGTGGCTTTGAAGTACCCCAAGAACAATTTAAAAGCTTAAAGTGTTGTGTGCTCTCCAACCTTTGGTATCGTGCACCGTGGGCCAATGCATCTTAAACAAGCCTGATGCGCTTGAGTTTGGCGCTGCTGTACTAGTGTTACTGGGAAAGAATAGACATATTCAGTGACGCAAGACCTGGTGGCTCTCTAGAAAAAGCAAACCGGTTCTAAGTAGGCTTGCCAGTCAAACCAATACAGAACCAGCAACAGCACTAGCTCTGAACTAGCATCCGGTTCCTGCTAGTGGAAAAGGGGCCGGTGAGATCTTTTGGCCAAAATGCCCATCTTGAAAACATACATGGGTTCACAGCAAATTATAAATAAATATAAACAACATTTGATATGCCAATCCGTTAGTAATTGGACTGATGGCTCAAATAAATGGCAAAACCTTCCTGTAAATGTCATAAACAAACTGAAAGGCAGATCGGATTGAAAGGAGTAGGGTTGAACTAAAATAATATGATCTAGAGGATCACATTAAATATGTAAACGCTTAAATCTTCTCAGTCAGATTCAAAAACATGCATGGTGTCTTTTGAACGTCAGTATGCTTATTTAGATCTTATGAGCTGGTTAGTAGATGAGACTGAATATTCTATAAACATTTACAAATAAGCTCTTTCGATACATGTCAGCCTTCTTTTTTGGCATGTGATCAAGGCAAAAATGGTAGCTTTACTTGCGACAGCCCAAGTAACATATCATATGAATGAACCATTTTATCTCCTGTGTTCTCAGAAGTCATCAGTTTGTTAAACTTCTACTGTGGTGAAGGCTGAATGATGAAGGATGACAAATTTTCTGCTTCTTCGTTCTCCTGAAAGAAAGAAATCACAGAAGGTGAAACGAATGATCAGGATCCAATTATAAAAGCACAAAAATGTCTTCATATATATGATGTTTGCTCAATGTAAAGACTCATATTCTTAATTCTAAAGTAAAACAGCACAAGTGAGGAGCTCTTTCGAATAAGTCAATTATTATAAAAAAAAAGTTGTAAAATCTTTTTTTGCTCTTAGTACCTTACCTTTTGATAACGCTTGCCTGTGGTGTCTGTTCAAACATTAAAACAAAATCTTCAGTCAATTAAACTAAAGACACACTTGAACATTTTTACAGATTCTTTTTGTACAATAAATCTCAGATTTCCATTTTGTAAGATTAGCTGTATGTAATACTTGCCGCTTGGTTTTGTACATCTCTTGTGGCCACAGTAAGTCACAACAACTACTGCAGCTGTTAACAGAACACCACCAACAATAACAGCAACCTTTTCTCCTGCAGCAGTTGAAGGTGGACCTGGATTTCGAACAGCAAAAGACAGACGGTCATTATTACTAGAGATCAACTGAAAATCAACTCTATCATTACTTTTTCGGTACAAAGTTGTTTTATAAGGAATTATTTGATAAGCGGCACCATCTGGTGGATTTTAGAGCAACATCAGCTAAAAATTGACCAATAAACAACCCCACCCTGTAATTAACAATAGGCTTCAAAATTGTAAAATTCATGAAGTGACAAATATCAATGTGACAATTGTCTGTCACTTTGATATGCACTTAAAGATGGGATGATTTTAGTATTTCCAATTGTTTTTTAAAATTAAGGGAAAAGCCACTGAAAGAAAGAAAAGAAAGAAAAAAGGATACTCACTAGCGACAGGAACAGTGAGAGTGAAGTTTCTAACGATGCTGAATCTGGTGGTGTTGATCTGTAGTTGATATCTCCCAGAGTGTGTGTTTGTGATGTTCATGATGGTCAGAGATCCAGTCTGATGATCCAGTTTCAGTCTGTCTTTGAATCTCTCATCACACTGATCATCTGTACAGATCTTACTCTGATCTCCAGCAATGAGAATGTCATTAAAATACCACGTTATCACATCATTTGGGTTTTTTGTTACACCTGTATATAACGTGACATTTTCTCCCTCCTTCTTCACTTCATCTTGTTCAGCAGCAGAAACACCTGAAACACAAACAATAAGCTGCTTGAAGGATTTATTTATTTATTTATTTCACAGCAGAAAGGAACATAACATTATAACTGTGGATATGCCAGCGATAAAACATGCTTTCAAGACTTTCTTTCTGAATAGTAACATTTATCCAAATGTTGTGCTATTAAACACATTTTACATCATCCCTGATGAACTAAATAGATTTTTAGTAGATGAAGAGGTAGATTTAACTAGATGATAACAAAAGGTGATCAGAGATAATATTAAAAAACCTGTAAAAATAAATAAATAAATAAATAAATAAAATAAAATACAAGAAACTGAAATATAAGCAAACTGACATAACTAACAGCTAACCAAAAGAAAATCATATTTAAGTTAATGTATATGTGAATCTAAACTGTAAAAAGTGATTAGTTGACTTTGAAAATTAAGGAAACCCTTTGCCTTAAAACTATTAAATAATAATAATAATAAAAATAATAAGTTCATGAATTATTTTTATTTTATTTTATTTACTTAATTTTAAGGCAAAGGGTTTCCTAAATTTTTTAAAGGGTCACGAAACCCCAGAACACATTTTTTGAGAGGTGAACAATTGCTGCATTTCATTGAAAACACTAATTGCACTCAAATGTTAACAAAAAGTGGAATTTTCATTTTTTTTCTTTTTTTTTTTTTCTGAGCAATTTCATTCTTCTGGGTTTAAAAGCAAAGTCAGGGTTTCGTCACGAGATAAATATGCGCTATTAGGCGCATATCCAGTTGTTTGTGTGGAGATTGGAGGCTAAAGCGTGCTTTGCAGAACATGGAGGCGCGATCACTTACATTTTTTTTTTTTCAGTGGAAAAAAATTTAAAATATGTCATTATTTTTACTCACAAAGATAAGAGTAATACGTTATTCAGAATTGTAAAGGGTCTACTTTTATGTGTGTGCTCTCAAAATATCAATAAAACGTGCTTGTATAGCTTATCCGTATAGACGCATTTCTCTCTAAAGGCACGTCCAATGAGTAGATGGTGAGTCAGGATTGGCAACTTCATCCTTGCTACACTGACTCAGAAAACACTAGTTTATTAATAAATAATTCAAATATCTCCTTACTATTTTCCCCTCTAAACATTCATGGTAATTACTTTTTCCAGTGCTTTGTGGCAAGCTTTAGCAAACACAGATCTCTCCCAGCTGCACTGAAGGCGCACTTGCTGCTGCTGCTGCTGCTGACGGGACACTAAACAGTGTCAGAGCCGCTCTTGACAGACGCAGTAGTCTGGACTCGTGTTGTTTCCACCAGCGCTGAAATACAGAGCTCTGTTCGCAACTGCATTACTGGTGTGTTAATCATCTGTCTTTATGCACTTGATGACACTCCCCTTTTTATGCACACCCTTCCTTCTTTCCACACATTGCCCACCCACTTTATAACAGCAGACCACACCCCTTTTTGGAACCCTTTTCAAATCAGAGGTGTGAAAAAACAGTGTACAAATTTCAATTCAACATTAAATATATTCTTTAAGCAATTATCTGTGAATTAATATAAAGGTAAAGAGAACAAACACTTCTGAGTGTTAATACAAAAAAAATACTGCTAAACATATTGATGTGTATATATATATATATATATATATATATATATATTAGGGATGGGAAGATTCCCCGATTCGCTCGGTGCATCGGCTTAAAAAGTTAACGATGCGATGCATCGGTTTAAAATGTGTGCATCGGATACAAATTGGCATTTGTATCGCGATGCATCGTTTCTATCGTATCTGCATCGGTAAACCCCGATTTATTTCTTTATAATTATTAGTAGACATACTATACTTTCATTATTCAGAAATTGGAAAATATTTTTCCACTTTCCAGATCGTTTTCTCCCCTCTAAACTGTTTCTCAAGCACGCCTCTCTTCACTGCTGCGTGAATATGACGTAGCCTATCACAACACTACAGAGACCGGGGCGTGTCTAGAAAGTCACATAGAGCATAAATTAACATGGCAGAGGTAGAGCAGCTGCATCCTCCACCAAGTAATTACAAATCCTACGGTGACCGGGAGGGGACACCTTCGGTTCACTTAAGTTTGTCGTGGCCACGAGATCATTTTGTCGAGGTAACGACATCCTTATGTCGTGGCTACGAGATGCTATGATGAGGGAACGACATCCATTTCTCGTGGCCACGTCTTATTATGTTGAGGAAACAACATACGCTTCTCATGGCCACGAGTTTAATGCGTAAACAAACCTGCGTGACCATAGTAACCCGGGATTATCAGAGAGAGATTTATTACCATTTTATTTTGAGTTAAGGAATTATTATAATAATTATTATAGAAATTAATACAATATTAAATTATAATATTAACAACAGGGGATGCTGTCTATGTGAATGCTGTCTGTGCGCGATGCATTCGAAAGAAGTTTATCATTAATAAATATTACCCAAAGTACAGCACATAAAATAGGCCTACAAGATAACAGTTATGAAATAACTGTTTGTGAAAGGTTTTTTTTTTGTACTTATTATTATTGGTTATGTCAAAATAGCACCTGTTTTCTGTTCACTGAGTAAGCCTGTCTGCTGAAAGCACATTCATCTGCTAGCAAGTTATGGAACATTTCTTCAGTTTATCTCTGAGCAGCATCCTTAAATTGTTTCACTGTTAAATGTTTGAGCTGTTAAAAGTTTAAGTGGAGACAGAACAGGAAAAAAAACATTTTGTTTTATTTAATCTTTTTTTTGCTCTACCAAAGCCTATTTATGTAAGTGTCATGCACAACAAATCAGAAGGCACTTAAGTTAATTTATGATTTGTTGTCTGAAACAAAGAAATAAAAGTATCTGTAACATACTGAAGTGCATAGCATCATATTTGTTTCATTGCATCATACTGCATCGAATCGAAATCGGATTGCACTGCATCGTAACAGGGGTGTATCGTATCGCATCGCATCGCTAGCTGCTTCATGTATCTTTAATGTATCGTCTCGTTGGCTATGCATCGAGATGCGTATCGCATCGGCCTCAGTTATGGAGATGCACATCCCTAATATATATATATATATATATATATATATATATATATATATATATATACACACATGTGTTTAGTGTATACGTCTTTAAGATACGCATGGTTGGCCTGTCTTGTGTTCAGTCGCATGACATGAAGCAGGAACTGTATAAAGAGAGCAGCATTGCCAACAAAAGGGAAGATTTTTTTTTATCAATCATGTATTTGTTATCCAACCACCTCAAACTGTGAGATTTAAATGTACAAGACTTGCTTTTTAACAAAATGACTCACCATGAACAGAGACACTGAAAGTCTTTTTACTGTTGTCACTGTTGTTTCCACTAATGATCTGATCATAATCTCCAGCATCTGTGGTTCTGATGTTCATGACTGTCAAGGATCCAGTCTGATGATCCAGCTTCAGTCGACCTCTAAATCTCTCATCACCATCTTTACACTGAACATCTGTGCAGGTCTTGTTGGGATCTCTGTTGATTTCAGCGATGCGAGTGCCATCATAATACCATCTAATTCTGCCATGCTGGTTTGTATTAACATCAGTTTGTAGAGTGACTGAATCTCCCTCCTTTACTGACAATGACACTTTCTCCGCAGTAGCACCAGACACACCTGAAGAAGAAACAAACAGACAACCATAAGCAAAACAAATTTATACATCAAGGTAGTGTTGAAAAAAGATTTTATAAAATCATAAGAATTACAGGTAAAGAAATATGTCTGGATTCATAAAGTAAAACATGCAAACAAACAGCAGAAGAACATCACTGATTTACACATTCACTCATCAGACAAACATACATAAGTCTTATAGATGATCTGCAACAACTTAATAAACATGCAATTTTATTCATCACAAAAAAAAATGCATGTTTTCTTTCTTTTCTTTTTTTTTTTTTTAACTGCCCTGAATAACATTTATCAAATAACAGATATTTACCAATAGTTCCCAAGACAAAATAATATAACACAAAGGAATCCGTTCAAAAGTTTACATAAGTCTGATACTTAATTATGTTGTTGTCTGGATAATCAATGAGTTCAGATTTGTGATAGTTGCTCACAAGGCCCATTGTTTGTCCCAAGTACAGGTTTACCTTCTTGAGCACCAGTGAATGTTTTCACCTTTTGTAGTTGTTTGAGTTCCATCAGTGTGATCCCTCTTATTTTGTTAAAATTGTTAACATTTTGCATTTTTTTCAAAGGGTTATGTAAACTTATGAGCTTATGAACCCTCCGCATCTTTATCTGTACATTCACACAGTGGACAATTTTTGAATTCAACCTCATAATGAATATTTGCCATTCTGAATATTAAAGTTGAACTTTTTTTTTTTTTTTGTACTTCATGAAAAATTGTGCTATCTTTACCCACATTATGAGGAGCTTTTCTACCAAATGTTGTTTTTAATCCTGCTATTTTAAACTCCCACGAAAATAACGTTTACATTTACATTTTTATTTATTTGAAATAAGCTTATTAGATCTAAAAGCGACTGACTGTGCATTTAAAGTGCATATGATCAGTCATGCAACATTTACTCCTACACCATACTACATTTTCTTTTTAAGTTTTTAAACCAAATTGCATGACCCAAGCATTTGCAGGGATTTTTTCAATATTTCTCGACATGTTTTTCATTCTGTTCTATATTTATTTTCAATCACGCCAACGGAAACTGGTCCTGTTTGGAAGTTGTACATTCGTCGTTCGTTTTTATTTGATAAAATCGCGACAATCCGCGAGATTTTAATCAAATTAATGACGCGTCATAGTCATGCAAAAGCACACATTTCAAAATACAATTGGTAAATGTATTTCTGTCGAATATTTAAAGCGATTAGAGCTGATACTGAACAAACTGTGTCACAGCCAAGAACAGAGGCCTATACATTAACACATATCACGCCGTCCTACTACACTACATCTGACAGCTTCTGTTTTGTCCTATAAAGCTTGCTAACGTCACCCATGTGTGTGACTGTTTTGACTGAAAACGTGATTCTTTTAACCGCAAATAGCGGCTAACAAACCTAGTCAGAAAACGGAAAGCGATACTCGAGTACACAAGCACAAATGTCTTACCTTGGTAAAGTAAACAGCCCAATATGGGTAAAATAAAACCACTATTATTTTTTAGCAGTTTTTCTAGAAAATAAATACAGATTTGTATATGTAAAAGTGATCTGTTGCTCCGCTTCCTTAATACCGAAGCCATAATTCTTCTTCTGTCATTTTTAGCAGTTTGCAAAATAGTTGCATTACCTCCACCTTCTGGACGAAAGTATGAACTCATTGAGTTGTCATGTGAAAGTGAGATACTCCCTACTGTAGCACGATGACGTAGTCACGTGTTGTCACGGTCTTTACTCTGTATTATTATTTTTAAACATAACACAAATATTAACAAGTAAATTCAGATACACAAAATATCAAAGCAATCTTCCCAACAAACATGAGACGTCCACCCGACGTGCAGATCACGTCTATATTGCGTCGGTCGGTCCAGGACCATATTTGTACTTCTACACGACGTGCAAATCCAGTACAGTATCTGGACGTCGGACTACGACGTCCCTTTGACGTAGATATGCAGTTCAAAATTTGAACGTCTATTAAGGGGTTTTCCTGGACGTCTGTATAACGTGCAGAACAGGTTCAGGAAATCGACTTAAGAACTTTTTATACAATTAAACATGACAAAGTTCTGACTTAAAAAAAATGTAAATATCATTTTTATAAAACATTTACGTGTTAAAACAGTGTAATATTTGTATAAAAACATCATGTCAGTAACATAATGCGGCCATTTAATTATTTTATTAATATTATTATTATTATTTTTTTTATGTGTAGTATTTTTCACTAGGACATTGACAGAAACAGCCGCTTACATCTATGTGTGTGTGATTAAGTTAAGTTAAAGTTTAAGTTAAATAGATGTAAAGAGATTTAAATATAATAGATAAATATATTTAAATATTGAATAATAATACAGAATATTAACACAATATTATTGTTTATTATATATTTTAATAATAATAATATATTTAATAAATACATTTAAATTTAATTTAATAAATAGATCTATATTTAAACGTGCGCTTGCGTGAGGGGCATTAACGTAGTGACGTAAACGTGATGGCGCAAGCAGCCGCGAAGACGGAAGATATTGATATTGTGTATTACCAAAGACTGAAGATATAACCACCACGATAGATCCGTCGTGTAATTTATTTAACTTTACGTTAAGGACACTTTATAAAGCCTACAGAGGATGGGACCCAACTTGACCAACGAACAGCCTTCACAACGCAACGCTGCTATTTGGAAATTTAAACAGTAACGGTCTCTAACGGTCATCTGAGAGACGGACGGGTGCTAAGCCGAAGGTAAGCGATATAAATGTACCTTTATTCGTCGTTTTGTCAATCTAATGTTAAATTTCACTTTAGATGTATTTTGTTCTGTGTTATGACGATTTCAAATTCAACTTTTTGTAATTTTTGTATCTCCCTGTTGGTTAATTTGCGAGTAAAGTGGTCAGTGAAGTTACAGTCTGGTAAATTTATGTTGATCCCTTTTAATTGTCTAAATTAGTCACTAGAACACGTAACTTCACAATAATGTAAGATTTTCAAAACTTTATCTTGTGTTAAGTGTGTGTTCTTGTAGTAAAATAGACTTTCAGTAAATTCACTAAAGACTAAATATATTAGTCTGGCAGTTTTTTCTGATCATATGTTTACCAAAGAGGTCATAATGAGCATTGTGAAGCTATATTTGTAGTTATAATAATAATAATCGTTTATATTTCAATGTTGTTTTCAGGGCAGTTCATGAAGACGAGATGAGATGTTTTGTCAACCTGGACAGAAGTTCCACCTCCCACACCAGCCTCTCTGCTGTATATGGAGGCCTGTGCACTAGCACATGGGTTTTTGGAGCCAGGGACCTCTTGCAGGGAAGAAGATTTTCCAAGGACCCCCTCATAAATATAACAGTGTTTAAGGCTAAAGTTAATGTGGATAGGAGTATAATGAACATAATATAATTGTTTTATTGGTGCAAATTGTCCCTATTTTATATGAACTGTGTAATAATACAGCACAATATAGGCCTAATTTACCATATTTTCCAGACTTTACACCAGGTCAGGAAAAAAACACGCATAAGTTGCATTGGTGTATAAGGCACATTTTAAAATAATAAATAAAACAAATGTTAATAAACTTAACAAACATTATAAACAATGTAAACATGTAATTTACTTTTCCAAATAATTTAAATTAATTGCCATTCAGAACAGATATATATATATATATATATATATATATATATATATATATTAGGGGTGTGATGAGACACTTATCCCACAAGACGAGATGAGACTGGGTTCACGAGAACGAGACAAGACAAGATTTTTAAACTTTTCTTAAGAAATCCTCAATGATTAAATATATAGGGAAAATAGTCTTTTATTCAACTGAAAAAGACAAAATGCAAAAAAATGTAGGAACTTTATGAAATTAAACTTCCATTTTAATGGAATTATATGCAGTAATAAACAACATTTAAACAAGAGCTTCACAATTCTGGATAAATTGTGAATCCCAGTTGTTTTTAATAAATTGGAGATCACGATTCTGGAGAAAAAAGATTAGAAAACTAAACAAAATAACATAATTTACTAGTGGTTTTGACAAATTGTTCATTGCTTAAGTCTTTTAAAAACATATTCATTTAAACAAAATAAATATAACAAAAAAAACATTCAATGAAGGGAGTCAGTGTCTCACTTCATTAAGACTTGTTTGACTATTGAAATCTCCTGAATGAATGATTCAATGACATACTTTTTTTAAACGGGCAGTTGTCGCCACCTCCTGGTGGAAGAGGATAAGCGTTACTGTACTTACAAGATAGTTTCGTTTTGATCGCTACTGTAGACAATAAGTGTTTATACCCAAACTATAAACTTTAATCCCAGTACTTCTGTTACTTAAATGTCTGTTACACAGAAATAATGATTATAATGTCGTTGAAAAGACTGTTTGTGTTGCTCTTTCTGCATTCACATTTACCCTCTGATTCATTAACATGGGCATCGACAAAACGAGCCATTCATTACAAGCAATATCTATTTAAAATTAAGCCTATCACAAACTTATTTAATATGATACTGAAACTGCTAAACTATTTTTTAGTATTGTAACAACTGGCTGTTGTTTGTTAGAACGTGGGCTAACCGGAGCTAAGCTGTACTGTTAAACTTTCCCTAAGCTATTTGCCAGCAGGGTGCTAGCACCTACACGCACCTTAACTTGGTTAATAAAACGTGCGAGCACTCGTGTCCCATACACCGCACGACCCTGAGTGTCTCTGTAACCAGGTGCACAGACAGAATAACCCAACAGGAGGCAGCACTGTTCTCGTACACTTTTAATTAGAACACAGAGCAAGAACTTTCACATGCAAGGCCATATCAACAAGTCCCTCCCCTGCACATCTCTCCCCATGACGGTAACAGTTACACTTTTTATATAACAGGGCTGCAAATGAACCAAACCCACCCAAACTAACTTGAACATAACACACATAACATCACTAATGCAAAAACCCAACTGTCTCGCTTAAATAACGCAAAAATAAGTAAACTGTAAAGAAATACCCATAATGCACCCGGCTGCTAGCACTGACTGCGGGGTCATTACAGTATGTACAGAAGGTTTTAAACTTCTCTTGTGTCAGAATTAGACGTTTTTTTCTCCCCCCAGTTCAGCTCCAACAGGTGAACATAATGTATGTTTTGTATGTTATTTGTTACAGTTGTTATCCACTGAAAATACGTCCACAATGACCAGATCTAAACTAAATTTTAACCTTCTAGAGACGTCCTGTGAATGTCAATATTGGACGTCCAGCAGACGTCATAAAAAGACGTTGTAAAAACTTTCATTCTGGCTCTTCAGGGGACGTCATTTCAACGTCCGACAAAGACGTTGAAATGACGTCGTTTGGACGTACTTTTACTCATTCATTACAATTAATATTTATTTTAAGTTAAAATTTAAATGTTTTCATGATTTTTGTACACTGTGTCTGTAAGTTTATTTACAAGTACAAATAAAAAATTATAATAAAATAAACATGATTTTTACTTGAATGCAGCCTAAGAGTGTATATATTATGTCCAGAAACAGTATAAATGACATCTAAATGAGACTGCAGTTGACCTTCTAAGACTTTGAAAATACGTCCATAATGACCAGATCTGAACTAAATTTTAACCTTCTAGAGACGTCCTGTGAACGTCACTATTGGACGTCCAGAAGACGTCATAAAAAGACGTTGTAAAAACTTTCATTCTGGCTCTTCAGGGGACGTCATTTCAACGTCCGACAAAGACGTTGAAATGACGTCGTTTGGACGTACTTTTGCTCAGTGGGTTATACAGTAAAACAGAGATCTAAATGGAGAGAAACAAATAGATTAAAAAATAATAACAAAATAAGCAAATAAATAAATAAACATAAAATAAAATAAAACAAAAAACATTAAACAACTAAAAAATAGTTCACATTTTCTTCCTTTTTCCTTAGGACATATTTAATGGTTGCAGCGGGGGAGCTATATCAGAATTTCTCCATGAAATCTAACAATATGACATTCTTTTTATTATTAATTTGCATTAGAGACTTTTTCAAAATCTCCATTTCTAATAAAAATAAATTACACTTTGGTATGCATTTCGCAAATTTTTTTATGAATATAATATTTACCTTGTCAAACGTAAAAGGTAACAACATACTCAATCATTTTACTTTTGTGTGAATGAGTACAAATCACATCTTTTAAAGAAAGCATATAGTTGACATTTCTTTGCAGAAATAGAAAGGCACTAACATCAGACCAAAATCTAAGAGACAAATCACAATTATAAAACAAATGACACAAATCTTCCTCATGTGCATTACAGAAACTACAAGTATTGTCATGCACGAATTTAGAAAGAGCTAATTTACATGGGTAAATTTTGTGAAGTATTTTGAAATGCACCTCTTTAACTTACAAAATGTATAAGGATTTGACCAGGTCGTTTTCCAATTAATATCAGAAATGTTTGCATTCAAAAAGAATTTTCCTCTAGGTGAGATGTTTTGATTTATGTTTTGATTGCAAAATTTGTCTAATATTTTTATTATTACAAGAGGAAGAATGTATTGCAATACCATCAACTTTTAATTCTGGAAATATTCTTTCATTGCTTCCATAAGAGAGATGATTATTTATTAGTTGTATCAACCCACTTGGTTGTATTAACCACTTGTTTAAATTCTTCATAAGACAAAATATGGGTAGCTATGGCCTAATGGTTAGGGAGTTGGGCTTGTAACCAAAAGGTTGTGGGTTTGAGTCCCAGGTCCAGCAGGGATTGAAGGTGGGGGGAGTGAATAACCAATGTTCTCTCTACCCTCAATACCATGACTGAGGTGAGTCCCTTGAGCAAACCACTGATCCCTGGGTGCCATAGCAATATGGCTGCCCACTGCTCTGGGTGTGTGTCAGTGGCGATTTCTTTAAGACTGCAAGGGAAGCTCAGCTTCCCCTATAATGTCACAAAATTAATGGTCAAATTATGTACTATTGTATTAACATTTTATTGACTAAAAATGCGTTAGAAAACGTTCATCTTAAAGACGAGTTCGTTCAGAATCAGTTAGATATAGCAGGTCGGCTGACTTGATTTTCTTCTCATACATTGCCGTAGCGTCACAGTGCATTTCCCCGTTGAAGCCCAGCGTCCATTGACTTCAATGCGGCTGCTTTGAACGTTTTTTTTCAGTGCTTTGAAACTAGACGGTCATTGGATAAACGCTGCGATTATGTCCCGCCCACGGACGCTCAGCGTCTCTGGGGGTGAATGAGGAGCAAATGAGGAGTGGGCTGGCCTGGACTCCGAGCTTCTGCATGATGATTGGAGGGTCTGTCGAAAGATTGCATCTCCTTTTGACTGACAGCGATTTTGTACTATAAGGAATCGCTGAAGCTATTCGCGCTCAGTCCCATCGTGGATTTCTCAAGTTCAGTCGAAATAAAACTGCTGCAACCTATTTCTTTATATTTGCTTGGCGAAATTGCTTGATTTTCATCATACATTTCACACAATTATACACCACATTCCTTGTTTCACTTTTACAGAGTTTAATATTTTTTTTTAGATCGTTCATTCATTCATTCATATAGTAGGCTAGGCTAGCGTCGTGGGTGAAACTGCACACGATGGCAGACAGTGCTAATATTGTCGACCTGATTTTGGCGAAGCCATTTGAAAGTGTTCCTTTCAGTTAGCTGGCTGACCCAATTACAGGATCCCCAAGAGCGATACAGAAATCTGTACATGGCCATCCTTGATAACATCTTGGAGCAGATTCCTCGACGTTTTTCAAATTTGGAAAGCATGCTCTTCTTAGAATTAGCCAATCCAGAGAAATTTGATGACATGAGACAAGTATTTCCAGAGGAGGCCTTCCAAAGTGTCCTGAAAAGATATGGCCATCACTTTGATTCAGGGAGACTGAGGTCAGAACTTCAAGTCCTGTATTCAGATCAGGACTTGCAGGGTAACAGGGGAAAGCTGTGTGATTACTTGGTGTTCCTTAAAGACATGGAGTTGGACAGTGCAATGCCTCAGCTTAACAAACTGTTCTCATTAGTGGAAACAATTGGAGCTACATCTGCAGCTGTAGAAAGGAGCTTCTCCTGTTTAAAGCGGCTCAAGTCCTACACCCGAAACACAATGGGCCAAGGTCGTTTAAGCAGCCTAACTCTGCTGGCCATTGAGAGGACACTGTTCAAGTCACTGGAAAAGACACCTAGTTGGTACGACAGGGTCACAGACCATTTTCTTGAAAAGGAACATAGGGCAGAATTTACTTTTAAATAAATAGACAATTTTATGATGATGAAAATGAGCTTCCCCTATTTGACAGACCAGTAGCCGCCACTGGTGTGTGTGCACTTGGATGGGTTAAATGTGGAGCACAAATTCTAAGTATGGGTCACCACTTGACCTCACATCACTTCCTTTCCAATGTTTCCACTCTCATAGAACATATTCATAACAAAAAAGAATATTTCTTTCAAACCACCTATGCAAAAATAACAATTTATTCCTGGAAGTGATGAGACAATTGTTCCATAAAAGCATTTTATATGGAGAAAAGTTGTGATAAAAACAAATTTTCCAAGCCAATAATACTTGCTGGTGAAATTTAGATAATTTAACAGGTAACTTTTCTGGAAGAAAGTTATATCTCAAAAAACAAAAAAAAGGACAACCCTCCAAGTTTTTGAAAGATACATTGTGGGATAAAAAAACACATAGAACTGTAATTTTTTAGACAATTTCTTAACCAATTAAGTATTGTTAATGAGATCTGTTTTATTGCCATCAAACACATGAACTCTTTCAAGTTAATTTCCACTTTAAGTATAAGGCACCCTTTCCTTGACTGATACAAGGTTAAAGAAAACAGAAAAAAAAAAAGTGTAAGGATATACTGTTTGAAAAGGCACAAAATGATTGCGTCTTTCCAAGGTTGTGTTACAGGCTTTTGAGTTTGACCTATTACAGTACATCAGCTCTGACACAATTTTTTTTCTTAATTTCCATTACAAAAATTGGCACCATGATTTTATTATTGCTCTTGTAAGAACCTCACACACAAGTGTTCAGCAGGCAGCTGAGGAGCTCTTTGAATGGGTAACTTGGAAGGGGAAACAGCTCTGATTAACCTGAGAAAAAAGAAAGATTACAACAATTAACACTCTCTTCCACTGTTCAGAAAAACAGATTGAAACTGGAGTCAAACATACTTTTCTTGTTCAAGTGCAGGCGATCATTTCCATCGCACAGTGATTATATTTTGCAATACAAATGCAACAGGGAAACAAAAAAACAGCACAGTTCAACATGCATTACAAACTAAAAAAAAAAGGAAAATCAAGGAAAATTATCATGTGAAGTAGTGACCACTCACCTTACACGCCCCACTAGTCTCCATCACCTGCCTCAGATGAAATGAAAGAACTTGGCAGTAAAAAACTTAATCACTCTCTCAAATGGCAGAATGTCACACTTTACACTGTTATTACAATAAAATACAAGGAATGAACATTCATTTTTGCACATTATTAAGACATCCATTGGTAACAAAAATGTGACATCTAAAATAAATATCAAATGTCATTTATTGTATCACCAAAGACATTTGTAAACTGTGATTAAAATACAGTTCAGATGTACCAGTACACAGCTTGAACATCAGTCAGTAAGTCATAAAATCTACTATAAAAAAATACATTGCATAAAAAATACATTTGGCACTTTGTAGCTGCAAAGTCTATCCACTGTGTTTTTTAGTGCACTTCTTAGAAGTTTACTTCCAGAGAGTTTGATCAAGGACACAATGGTGAGATTTCATGGACTGACCATAAAATGTCAGTTTAGAGTTGACAAAGCAGGGTGAATAAAAGAATAAAGAGCACCATTACCCCTTTTCCAGCAAGACAGTTCAAGTACTGGTTCTAAGCCAGAGCCTAGTTTCAAATTGGTTATTTGCCTCTGACACACAAAACACCAGTTCAGAACCAGGCAAAGTGGTTCATCAGTAGCACCAAAAACATTGCTGATCTTTAAGTAAGAACTGCTTACGGGTTGATCACGGAACCGGCAACAACACTAGCACCTGTTAGTAATTGGACTGATGGCTTAAATAAATGGCAAAACCTTCCTGTAAATACCTTAAACAATCTGAAAGTCAGATCGGATTGAAAGGAGTAGGGTTGAACTAAAATAATCTGCTCTAGAGGATCACGTTAAATATGTAAACGTTTAAATCTTCTCAGTCAGATTCAAAAACATGCATGGTGTCTTTTGAACGTCAGTATGCTTATTTAGATCTTATGAACTGGTTAGTAGATGAGACTAAATATTCAATAAACATTTACAAATAAGCTCTTTCGATATATGTTCCCTTTCTTTTTTGGTATATGACCAAAGCAAAAACGGTAGTTATACTTGTGGCAGCCTATTAAAAAATCTGTAAAAAATACAAGATTGACTTTAAAACTAAGGAAACCCTTTGCCTTAAAATTATTAAATAATAATAATAAAAAAAAAATAAGTTACATGAATTATTATTATTATTATTTTTTTTTTATTTACTTAATTTTAAGGCAAAGGGTTTCCTCAATTTTTTAAAGGGTCATGAAACCCCAGAACACATTTTTTGAGATGTGACCATATGTACAGACTGCATTTCATTGAAAACACTAATAGCACTCAAATGTTAACAAAATGTGGAATTTTTAAAAATTTTCTAAGCATTTTCGTTCTTCCGGGTTTAAAAGCAAAGTCGAGGTTTCGTCATGTGACACAGAGCCGGCCCTCGGCATGCGTTCTAGAAGGGCTGCAGGGGCAGCAGAGGGACGTTTCTTCGCCACTCGTTTCTGAGCGCTTTTCTGCATTTATTCATGAGAAAAAGCTTGTTCAACCTAATAAAACATGCATGGTGTCTTTTGAACGTCAGTATGCTTATTTAGATCTTATGAGCTGGTTAGTAGATGAGACTAAATATTCAATAAACATTTACAAATACGCTCTTTCGATATAGGTTCCCTTTCTTTTTTGGTATGTGATCAAGGCAAAAACGGTAGTTATACTTGTGGCAGCCTGAGTAACGTATCACAATGGCTTTCTCTGGATTCTGAATTTCAGAATTCATGTGAACCATTTTTTTCTTTTTTCTTTTTTTTTTAAATGAATGAACCTTTTTATCTCTGGTGTTCTCAGAAGTCATCAGTTTGTTAACTTTCCCATTGGCTCCACAATAACATTTGTATGACTTCACTTTAAAAGAAGAAAAGGTTTAAAAATGGTTTGGACAAGAAACTTCATGTCGCTGGTGTTGATGCGGACTGCTGATTACCATGATGAGCAGCTTCCCCATTAACAACATTCATATGATTATTATCTGGCCCAGGTAGAAATTTTTCTGCTTCTTCATTCTTCTTCTGAAAGAAAACAGAATCACTGAAGGTGAAACAAATGATTAGGATGCAGTTACACAAACACAAAAATGTCTTCATACATATGATGTTTGCTCAATGTAAAGACTCATGTTCTTAATTCTAAAGTAAAACAGCACAAGTGAGGAGCTCTTTTGAATAAGTCAATTATCATTAAAAAAAGGCTCTTAGTACCTTACCTTTTAAGTGCCCTGGTCTGGGGTGTCTGTTCAAACAATAAAACAAAATCTTCAGTCAATTAAACTAAAGACACTCTTGGACATTTTTACAGATTCTTTTTGTACAATAAATCTCAGATTTCCATTTTGTAAGATTTTTGGTAATACTTGCCACTTGGTTTTTTACATCTCTTGTGGCCACAGTAAATCAAAGCAGCTGCTGCAGCTATGAACAGAACACCACCAACAACAGCAGCATTTTTTCCTGCAGCAGTTGAAGGTGGACCTGGATTTCAAACAGCAAAAGACAGACGGTCATCAGAGGTCAACTGAAAATTAACTATCATTACTTTTTGGTACAAAGTTGTTTTATAAGGAATTATTTGATAAGTGGCACCATCTGGTGGATTTTAGAGCAACATCAGCTAAAAACTGACCAATAAACAAACCCCCAGTGGAAAAGCCACTAAAAGAAAAAAAAAAAGAAAAAAGAAAAAAGTATACTCACTAGCGACAGGAACAGTGAGAGTGAAGTTTCTAACGATGCTGAATCTGCTGCTGTTGATCTGTAGTTGATATCTCCCAGAGTCTGTGTTTGTGATCTTCATGATGGTCAGAGATCCAGTCTGATTATCCAACTTCAGTCTGTCTCTGAATCTCTCATCACACTGATCATCTGTACAGACCTTACTCTGATCTCCAGCAATGAGAGTGTCATTAAAATACCACATTATCACATCATTTGGGTTTTTTGTTACACCTGTATATAACGTGACATTTTCTCCCTCCTTCACTTCATCTTGTTCAGCAGCAGAAACACCTGAAACACAAACAATAAGCTGCTTGAAGGATGTATTTATTTATTTATTTATTTAACAGCAGAAAGGAACATAACATTATAACTGTGGATATGCCAGCGAATAAACATGCTTTCAAAATTTTCTTTCTGAATAGTAACATTTATCCAAATGTTGTGCTATTAAACACATTTTACATCATCCCTGATGAACTAAATAGATTTTTAGTAGATAAAGAGGTAGATTTAACTAGATGATAATAAAAGGTGATCAGAGATAATATTAAAAAACCTGTAAAAAATAAATAAATAAATAAAAATAAATAAATAAATAAATAAAATAAAGTAACTGAAATAAGCAAACTGACATAAGTAACAGCTAAACAAAAGAAAATCATATTTAAGTAAATGTATGTGAATCTAAACTGTAAAAAGTGATAAGTTGACTTTGAAAATTAAGGAAACCCCTTGCCTTAAAACTATTAAATAATAATAATAATAAAAAAAAAATAATCATGAATTATTATTATTATTATTATTTTTTCATTTTATTTACTTAATTTTAAGGCAAAGGGTTTCCTCATTTTTTTTAAGGGTCATGAAACCCCAGAACACATTTTTTGAGATGTGAACAATGTACAGACTGCATTTCATTGAAAACACTAATAGCACTCAAATGTTAACAAAAAGTGGATTTTTCATTTTTTTATTTTTTTCTGAGCAATTTCGTTCTTCCGGGTTTAAAAGCAAAGTCGAGGTTTCGTCACGAGATGTGACGTAGAGCCGGCCCTCGGCATGTGTTCTAGAAGGGCTGCAGGGGCAGGAGAGGGACGTTTCTACGTCACTCGTTTCTGAGTGCTTTTCTGCATTTATTCATGAGAAAAAGCTTGTTCAACCCAATCACTGCGTTGTAGTATGCATAAACAAATATCTGCTGTATTATGCATAAGATAGTACTGCTTTATCTCTCAGTGTCATTCAGATATATATATATATAAGTTTTAACTGGTTTATTCCACTTAACATTTTAGTGTGTACGTCTTTAAGATACGCATGGTTGGCCTGTCATGTGTTCAGTCGCATGACATTAAGCACGAACTGTATAAAGAGAGCAGCATTGCCAACAAAACGGAAGATTTTTGTTTTATCAATCATGTATTTGTTTTCCAACCACCTCAAACTGCGAGATTTAAATGTACAAGACTTGCTTTTCAACATAATGACTCACCCTGAACAGAAACACTGAAAGCCTTTTTACTGTTGTCATTGTTGTTTCCACTAATGATCTGATCATAATCTCCAGCATCTGTGGTTCTGATGTTCATGATGGTCAGAGATCCAGTCTGATGATCCAGCTTCAGTCGACCTCTAAATTTCTCATCACCATCTTTACACTGAACATCTGTGCAGGTCTTGTTGGGATCTCTGTTGACTTCAGCGATGCGGGTGTTATTATAATACCATCTAATTCTACCATGCTGGTTTGTATTAACATCAGTTTGTAGAGTGACTGAATCTCCCTCCATCACTGGCAATGACACTTTCTCTGCATCAACACCAGACACACCTGAAGAAGAAACAAACAGACAATCATAACCAAACAAATTTATACATCAAGGTAGTGTTGAAAAAGGATTTTATAAGGATGATAATAATTACAGGTAAAGAAATATGTCTGGATTCATAAAGTAACACATGCAAACAAACAGCAGAAGAACATCACTGACTTACACATTCACTCATCAGACAAACATACATCAATAACAACTTAATGAACATGCAGTTTCATTCATAAAAAAGTACTTCCCTAAATAACATTTATCAGATAACAGTTATTTACAAATAGTTCAAGACAAAATAGCATAACACAAAGGAATCAGTTCAAAAGTTTACATAAGCCTGATACTTAATTATGTTGTTGTCTGGATAATCAGGGACTATGACTTTAATCCTGCTATGTTAGTCTCCCTCGAAAACAACGTTTAAATTTATTATTATTTTTTTTTATTATTAATTTGAAATAAAGCGACTGACATTGCGTTCAAATTAACGCCACATTCGTTGTTCGTTTTTATCACTGACAAACGGCGAGATTTTAATCAAATAAATGACATGTCATAGTCAAGCAAAAGTAACCACACTCCAAAATACAAATGGTAAATGTATTTCTTTGTAATATAAAGCGATTAGAGCTGACAATTAAACTGCGTCACAGACAAAGAAGCCTATATATTTAAACATATCACGCCGTCCTACTACACTACATCTGACAGCTTCTGTTTTGTCCCACGAAGCATGCTAACGTCACCCATGTGTGGTACTGTTTTGGTTTAAAACGTGATTCTTTTAAACGCAAATAGCGGCTAACAAACAGAAAACCGAAAGAGAATCCAGCGCATATAAAAGCACAAATGTCTTACCGTGAAGTAAACAGCACCACAATATGGGTAAGATAAAGAGACTATTCCTTTTTAGTAGTTTTTCTAAAAGCGAAATACATTTTTTTATATGTAGAAGTGATCTGTTGCTCCGCTTCTTTAATGCCAAGGCCATCGTTTCTTCTTCTTCTTCTTCCGAGTTTAACGGCGCCTTGGATCCGTAAGCTTTGCACTATACCGCTACGTTCTGGTTGATTCTCCTCCGATGTTTCTCCACTCTATTTCCAGATTATTTTCTACACATATTATACACATCAAACCAGCATTAAGTAAGAAATTACAGATATTTTTTCTTGCCTTGCCCAATCACCCCACTATTTCCTCTATTCTAGTCCCTCCCCAGTTCCTCTCAGTTCCAGCTTTATTTTGCATACCATACCAATGTCTCCCTTTGATTTCCCTATTCCACTGCTGTTCCCATTCTCTCACAGCTTCTTTCCAAACCATACTTTTCCCTTCAGCCTTTGACATCTTTATATTTACTTCAATATTATCTTTTTTCATCATTTCTTCTTCGTTGGACTTAATAGCGGTTGGCAAACCAGCTTTTGGTGCAGGGTGGTTTGCCTTAATTGTGTTAGTGTATAGTAATTGCGAAGTTTTTGTTCGTATAAGAAAAAGCTGTTGAGCAGAATATTTCTAAATGTTGTTCTGCTATTTGTCTGCTGTTTCTTAAAAAAAAGACACATACAAGAGAATATGTGACCCTGGACCACAAAACCAGTCATAAGGGTTAATTTTTTGATTGAGATGATTTATACATCTTCTGAAAGCTGAATAAATAAGCTTCCCATTGATGTATGTATGTTAGGATAGGACAATATTTGGCCAAGATACATTATTTGAATATATGGAATCTGAGGGTGCGAAAAAAAAAAATACAAATATATAGAAAAAACTGCCTTTAAAGTTGTCCAAATGAAGTTCTTAACAATGCATATTACGTTTTTATATATTTACAGTAGGAAATTTACAAAATATCTTCATGGAACATGATCTTTACTTATTACAATAATCTTGACCCATACAATGCATTTTTGGCTATTGCTACAAATATACCCCAGCGACTTAAGACTGGTTTTGTGGTCCAGGGTCAGGGTGTATTCTGCTTTGTGTAGCCTCATCACAAGAAAAGCAACCACAACCACGTCACATAGGATAGATCAGGGGTGGCGAACGTCGGTCCTGGAGAGCCGCAGCCCTGCATAGTTTTGCTTCAACCCTAATCAAAATGCACTTGAACAAGCTAATCAAGGTCTGAAGGGATACTAGAAAGCTACAGGCAGGTGAGTTTTAATTAGGGTTGGAGCTGAACTCTGCAGGGCTGTGGCTTTCCAGGACCAGAGTTTGCTACTAGGCAACCCCATATCCCAGTGGTTCTCATTCCTGTTTTGCATGTCTCCCTTATTTAACACACCTGATTGAGATCATCAACTCATTAGGAGAGAGATCCATGAATTTAACTAATGAGCTGATGATCTTAAACAGGTGTGTTAAATAAGAGAGACATGCAAAATGTGCAGAGCAGCAGACCCCCCCAGGACCAGGATTGAGAACCACTGCCATATCATATGCATTCACCAGGGATCCTCAAATCTGGTTCACAAGATCCTATTTCCTGCAGAGTTTACCTTTATAATTACTAAATAGCTATCGCTCATTGCAATATCACAAAGTTCTTTTACAATCATTGAAGCTCTCTAAACTGCATAATAAATGTCTAATTTCCATTGTGTTTACACAGGGGGCTCCAACCCTGCTCCTAGAGAGCTTCTGTCCTGCAGATTTTAGCTCCAAGCCCAATCAAACACACCTGAACAGCTAATTAAGGTGTTCAGGGTTATCTGATAATTACAGAAAGGTGTGTTTGAGCAGGATTGGAAATGAAGTCTGCAGGACGGTAACTCTTCAGGACCAGGGAGAACTCAACACTGGACAAAATGTGTTTCTTCAGTGTGATTCTTACATAGACTGTCTACTTCAACACATGGGCATTTCTGAAATTACGCCAGACTTATTTTCATTGACTTCAGTTACACCTTTATCTCAACTGAACATCATCAGATAATCAAGAAATTACAGTGCCTGCAAGTTCCATCACCACTAATACATAGGATTTATAATTTACTTTCTAATAGACCACAATTGATCAGAATAATTCATTACTGTCCACCCTTGTTCTCAGCGCTGGCATTTCCCAGGGATGCATACTGAGACCATTTCTTTATATTCTCTATACAAATATCCTCTATTTCAAAAATCCTTTCAGGATTATCATTGATGGAGAGATGACTGAAAGGGTGGAGCAAAAGCTCAACTTTAGTCAGCATACTTATATTCATAACACCAGGACCGAAAGAAGCCCTTCAACTACAAACTAAACTCACATCAAACCAATGGCCACATACAAGATGTTTGTCCACCCTACAAATCAAACTGTGTTTCCATAGAAATCAGACCACACTAGGTTTCAGTTTGACTCAGAAGCCGAGCTGCTCATTTCACACCTTTGTAGGACTATGCTAATGAGAGATGGCAGATGGTTTTATGTAACTATCAGTTTTGTTTTTCCATACACAATCATTTATATATGGGCAATTAAATTCAATTACAAAACAAAAATAAATAAATAAACAAACAAATAAATAAATAAATAAGTAAGCTCTTTTTTTAACAATTTATTTCTTAGAGATTTACATAATGTTCTTCTAATTATACATATTTAATACATAAGACATCCAGATTTTCATTGATAATGGCATGGTTGTTTTCACTATTAAAACTGGTAACATCTTAATAAAAGTGATACAAATGTTTTTATGTAAGTATATAACATGCATTCAAATAGTGGGAATTGGGAGGGTCAAACTCTGTTAGGGGAGGATTCACAACAGCGATTGTTTTCAGCAGATAGTCCTTTTAGGTCAGAGTTTAACTGAACAACTGGAGAAAATGTTTTCTATGTTTCTGTTGTTCTGTTTGTGCTGGTGGAGTCTGATTGGTAAGTTAAATGCATGGCTTTTTAATGAATGAATTAATTAATTATTATTATTATTATTATTTTTTTTTTTTTAGAAAAGCATAGCAAACGACTGTTAGTTTTCACTCGCCGTTTTCTCAATCAGATCAAACTAATATTGTGTGGTCTGCTTTGCAGCCTGAGATTCAAAACTGTGACTTACAGGCATAAAAATGTATTAAACTGTTAAAAGTCAATGAAAAAGTATATGGAAATTTATAATGTGAATAAACCCAAGCAGTGGAGGCTCAGGAAGTGAGATACTTTTCAAATGTCAGGCGCTTTTTATTTATTTATTTAATTTTAATGTTTTAAATGTTTAACAGTACAAATATCCATCTCTAAAATATTTACAGATTAATTCAAACAAAAAGTAATAAAAATGCATTAGTCTAAAAACAAATAGCCGCTGACTTCAGGATTTGTGTCTTAATCTATTTCTGTATGTTTTTCAGGTGCGTTTGGCAGTAAAACTAATGAAATGCAGTCAGTGTCTGTGATGGAGGAAGACTCTGTCACTTTACAAACTTTTATTACTAAAATACACGAAGACGAAGACATACTATGGAACTTTGAAGCCGAAACATCCCTCATTGCTAAAATCAGCATTGAGAACCAAATCTTCTCCACATTTGATGGTGCTGATGGAAGATTCAGAGACAGACTGAAGCTGGACAAACAAACTGGATCTCTGACCATCACAAATATCACAACTCAACATGCTGGAGTTTATCAACTAGAGATAAATGGGGTGAAACGGTCATCAAAAACATTCAGTGTTTCCGTCTATGGTGAGTATAGATCATTTGTTTCATCCTTCATGTATTTAGCAGTTAAACTCAATTCACATTTGTGGCATTATGCCACAAATTCTGACTCATCCCTCATTTTGAGGTAATGCTGAGGCTTTGTAATCGATGTCACCAATATTTAGAGCATTTAAAATAAAACTTCATAAGAGCACTTATATAATTCCTGTTTAAATATTTTAAACAGTAATTTTATGGCATTGTATTGTCATGGCAAAGTTGTTGGATTGGAAAATTGCATTACAGCTGCTATTTTCACACTCATATTGTTCATCTTGTGCCTGTACTGTTGAAACGGTACAGATCGACCATGCCACATTGTAACCCAGATTTTTATTTGGATTTGGATTTTTATTTTTAGTTATCAACATTATGTTAAAGATGCATAAGAATGAACTTAACTTATACTGAATCCAAATTATTCATTTAAATATTTACATACTGAATTGTTTAATCGTTTCATGCTTTACGTTGAAGGAAACACATACACCAAAAATAACAATAATGTTGAGGTTTATCTATATTTCTGTTCATTTAATCATATTTTCCAGCTCGTCTGCCCACTCCCAACATTACCAGAGATTGTTCTTTATCATCATCAAATTGTTCACTGCTGTGTTCAGTGGCAAATATGAGTGATGTGAGTCTCTCCTGGTACAAAGGAAACAGTTTATTGTCCAGCATCAGTGTGTCTGATCTCAGCATCAGTCTCTCTCTACCTCTGGAGGTGGAATATCAGGATAACAACACCTACAGCTGTGTGATCAACAATCCCATCAACAACCAGACTCAACACCTCAACATCACTGAACTCTGTCAGCCATGTCCAGGTATATCAGTGTTGGTATTTATATGAATTATATAGTGCTGATGTTTGCTAGTCTTTGTTGTAAATCAGACAACCAGATTCACTGACACTAATGGTTCACTTTGTTGATTACAGATCAGGGCCTACCTTTATTTTACATAGTGCTGATTTCTGCTGCTGCGGGATTTCTGTTGATTGTAGTTTCAGTCACGATGTGCTGCATCTGCAGGAAATGTAGAAAAACAGGTTTGGAGAACAAGCTGCATGAATAGTGTGTCTTTAAGACACAATTTTTGATGCAACTGTCATTTTAACATGCCTGTTTTATTGCAGTGCAGATACAAGAGGAAGACAGAACTGATTCAGCACTGTGTAAACCAACAACACGAAAAACGGTAAGATCATTCATGACTTTGTTGTAAGAAGATGTGTTGCAGTCTGATTGGAGTTTGCAGCATCAGATGGTCATTGAAGAGACATGGGTGTACTATCGGCCCAACCGTTAGCTGTAGTGGAAGAAACATCAAAAGGATAGTTTAAGTGTTTTTTTTTTTATCTACAAGTCTATGTACTTTGCACCTCATTGTATGTTTTCCATGTTGCAGTTTTTTCCATTATAATCAGTAAAGTTGTGCAGTTACGTCGTTACGCGACTTTAGTTTACGAACAGCCCGTTGATGTATTTTGATGTGCCGCTGCTGTCTGATGGAAAGGTGATTTGAAGAGTTCAGATGCAAAACCAGCTAAATCCATCTGACGTCTTTCTTTAAAAAATGCATTTTTATCAGGCTTGGATGTTTAGATTTCTATGTAAATACTGGTACTTCTGGTTTGGCTGAGGCTGGTGTTTTAGCGAGTTTGAAGTAAAAGTATTTGATAGATGTATACTATGTGTCGAGAGCATTCACTCAGTATCATTATCTCATTTTTGACCGAGATGGCTTTTAGCGGGTTTTGTAACTGAACTCTTCATTTATTTACACATAGCATGAATCGGGTATAATATATATTGTATCCTATATCTAACTTTTGGCTGTTACAAAATCAGCTTGTGATGATGTGTCTGTGGCCTACTAATTAAAATCATGGTTTGTTTAAAATAATATCTAAACAGTTCTACCAATAAATAAACTGGTTTGTTATTCCGAAATATCCCTTACGAAGTCAGGATAGATTTTCATCGGAAGGAAAGAACACAAAGCTGTTAATATATGAATACCTGTGCTAAAGTCTGGCCTTGAGCTGCAGTTGCTCTGCGGTTCATGATTATCTGAGGTGAAATGCAGCTTTAGTGGTCATTGGTTGATTTGTAGAGGAGCTGCAACAAGTGGTTTTGGTGTTTCTTTTGTGTGAAAGACGGTCATTCTCAGCCATTTCATTGTTGTGAAAAAATTTGTGATAAATGGGATGTTTGATGTTACTTCCTTTTGCTGCTCCGTGTTAGCATATGTTGTTGCATATTAAAAATCATCTTAACGCACACAATCAACTAAATTTATTGAGAAAATTATGTTCAGATGAGTTAGTAAGTACAAGTAATACTACTGGCGTCAATTATAAAAGTAGTTCTGTTACATCAGTAAGGTTCCTGAATGACTGATTTTGTCTTTCCTTGCAGAAATCAAAGACTGAGGCGGTGTATGAAAATGTCCCCAAAAAGCGTTGATCAAATACTGTATCTACTGGATTTTTGTTGTTAGAGCTCATACCGGACAACCTCTTCCATTCTCTTCCTGGACGTCACTGTTTGTATATCATCTTTTGGTGTTATTGTGATGTCTAAAATGTTAGTTTAATTAATGTAGTGATTTATCAATAGCCTATCATACAGAAACTTAACTAAAATGTTAATTTTTTTTTGCTTAATTTACCTAATGCTCATTATTAAATATAAATCACTAGAGCACATTACTGTTCTTGTTTTATTCTTGTTACAAAATATAATGGAATATGGAGTGCACTGTATAGCAAATAGAAATTCAAAGACGGTTCACTCCCATATTTATGAATGGGGGAAACTGCAATGTGGAATATGGCGGAATAGTCCCGCCTTCTAAATGAAAGAGCCAAACGCTGATTGATAAAGTCATTGCGTCACTGCAGCGGCCGTTAGAAGTGCCAGTTCCCATAGAAACCTGAGCCTGGTCAAAAGCTTAAACGCTATGGCCGCAGAGTGAACAGACTTTCATTAAAAGGGACTTTGCTGTATAGTATCACACACAGTTTGTTCTTTTGTTGGCAAATGTAGCACAAGCGGATCATTGCCCTCCTGTTGGCCAAAGCGAAAAATCTTGTACCCTATAGGGTGCGCTATAAATACATTCTGAATGCACACACTAAAAGACAGGTCTGCTGCTTGATCATCGTGTTGCCTCCTGGTGCCTCTTTGAACAATAACTTTAAACAAAACCACAAACAAACAAACAAAAAAGTCTAAAAATAACTTTTAAAATTAAATATACATTGCATATCCAAATAAAAACAGATATTGTGGTAGCAGATGTTGATATCTTCGCCCTACATGTATGTACACAATGCAGCAGGTCCTACCTCTTGCCTGATCGTAACCTATCTTTTAAATGTTTTGTCCCTCTATCTTTTCTTTAAATCTGCAATTTCTCTCTATCTATAATCGATCTGCTAGCATCCTTCCTGTGCACTCACTGAGCACTCGTGCTCCCGCTGTTATTACTAGACGCCCCTTACTGCCGATTGGCTGCAAATGTGTTTTGGGACTCGGGATGAGACTGGTCAAAAGTGGTCAAAAGGAAAAAAAATAAATAAAAAAACCTTGCAAGACTTTATTTTAATTTTACCATGAAATGTAGTTTATCCACAGCTCACACAATATTCTTATACTTTTATCCATTTAACACAGTCAAGCAACCATCTTTCAAAAATTAGGTTCAATGATAAAAATGAGGACTATTTTCAGCCATTGCAATTAGTTCAAGTCAGCAGGACTATAACATTATCATATGCAAATGCAGCATAAATTATGGGGTAATTTTCATTTTTGGGTCAACTATCCCTTTAACTCTTTGTGATCTTCTAGTGATTAGCTGGATGATAAACAGGAGGAAAAAAATCCCCCAGACTTGCCCATGCACCTTCAATGCAAGTCAGTTAAAAAATTTCATCCGTTTATCATTCAGCAAGTGCACACAATAAATGATAATATATTGATGATAATATTAATATATTTACACCTTTCTAGCAGTTGTATTGATTTAAGTGATAAATGGTGCCATCTGCAGGGCTACATTTCTCTCTTAAAACCTGCAGCATTCTTAAGCTTCCTCTACTTACCTTCATAAAAGTGAGTATAAAAACTGAAGAAAAATAAATAAATAAATAAATAAATATGCATTATAAGAAATGTCATCATTGAACACTTTCATCATGTGTGTTGCTTCTCTTTAGTATCTCATTCTCATACTTCTTTTCACAGTTAGGCAGGTGACAGACTTTTTGAAAGTTATTCCCTCAGGTCCACTAATGTGTTATTTCATCAACACTTTTTGGCCTATGCATATTAGCTTGCTTTATTAACGTTAGTTAGGGTAACCATACATCCTCTTTTCCTCTAAAATGTCCTCATTTTGGACCTAAAAAATGCGTCTGGCTGGGATTTCTATCACCTAAAATGTACAAGATTCAGCTTTTTATCATTCATTGTGTGCATTTTTGTATTAAAGCCCTACTCAGGACTGTTTTCTTGATCCCACTCGTGCTGAATTTCGGGCCATTACCACCTGCTTATGCAATCATTATAATATTTAATATAATTTTCACACATTAAGGAGCTGCTATTATGTGCAAAGTATTTAAATCTCTTTTCAATTAGCGGCTATTCACTTTCACTTCGTGATCACACACACTTTGTATAAAGGAAGCACATCTTACAAGATCAGAAATGAGCACATTATCTGCTGAGCAGCAAATTCTTTAGCATGATTGTCTTGTCTTGGCCCATGATCAGTTTTCAAATTTTGATTCCTGCAGCTTGTCTTGGATGCGAGGTTGCCAAACTGCATTTTTTTAAATGGAATTGGGCTGATTTTAAACTGTTGTGTAGGGTTGATTTTCTCCCGTGGGTTAAATGGTTTAAATATTGCAAAAATTACATTTGACTGTATTAAAACATTTTGCATTCTACCTGTGATAAAACTGTGCAAGATGTTAAGTTTTGTGATGGCCACTGGTATGAAGCCTTTTAGCTGTGTTTATGATCAATCTGCACAAGGGTGACTATAAAATATACATTTTAGATATGGAAATGAAATATTTTGAGTTTTGATATGAGATATGGTCATTGAGTTATGTTGGGGGCTATTTAATTACAATAATTAAGATTAATTAAGAATGGCTTTCCAGAGATCCAAAAGACCATCACTTAAAAACGAAACAGAAATATGACAAATAAAATATCAGATCACTGTCATGGGCAAAAATAAATGCAGGAAAAAAAAATAGTTGTGCTTGACACATGAAAACTATACAAATGTATCTTACAAGGTAACACAATGTAAACCTGGCTCTCACTTGAAATGTCCCCATATTAGTTCCTTACATTTGAGGGTATTGGACTTGGAAAGTCCTTGGAAGGTTCTTGAATTTGAAGTTAACAAGGGTGTGGGAACCCTGCATGACCAATAATTTTCACGATAGGCAGGGCTTCAATAAAAACTAAGCAAACAACATCCTGCCACACATCACACTAGGACAAAACCTCAGATTTCCACAGGAGAGATTCACTCATTTCATTATTGCATCTTGTTTGAAGAGGATGCAGTGTCTCACTGCTGTATTCTTGGTGTAAATAACCTAAATGAGTAAAACAGTAAAACAGTTGCATTGTCCGGGCAGTAGCTGCTGACTGTCACGGATTGGTCAGGTTCTACAGCCACTCACACACAACGTTCACTCTCCCCTGAATACTAATCACCGGCACCTGAAGTCAATCACCGCATGCACATAAAAACACGCACCACTCACCAGTCATTGTCCGGGCTCGTTCATACGAAGTGGACTCCTTGCGAGATTCTCTCCAAGTTCACGATTACTAAACTTATCTGAAAATACTTACCATTGTCTCTGTTCCATTTCAGTCTGCCTTGTTCATCCGCAACCATTCAGTGGTGTGTGTGCCGTAAGTTCTGTCATCCGTCAGCGATCAGTGTGTGTGTGTCTTCATCCAGCGATCCAAGTCTCGTCAACTCCTGTATCAAAGAAACAATCATCATTCCAGCGAACATTCACCCAAGATCAAACCTTCAACTGTTTAAACAACTTACCTGCTGCACGTCATCTTCTCATCTTCCTTGCTCTGCTGTAAATAAACTAATTGTGTTTCACTTACCTCAGTTGTCCGTCTGCTTCCGTAACACTGACAGCTAGTCTCAAACTTTTAAAATGGTAGCAAGCTTTCAAATTGTCATCAATCATGGCAGACCGTTATTTTGATTTAACATGATGGGATAAAGGTTGATTCACATAAATAAGATGATCCAAACAATGCAGTCAATGAGGTATGGTCAATCTATTATTTACATTATGTATACACTTGAGTCAAGTCCTGAGTTTCAAGTCTTAAACAAGTCATTAGGGCTCCTTGCCAAATTAGTGTCTCATCAATAATTACCATATAAAATGTATAATAATTTATAATAGGGAAATTTAGGAAACGTTATAGAATATAGAATATACAATGCTCATTTGGTGAAAGAAACACCACATTTTTTTTATTTTTATTTTTTTTATTTAAGGTTTATCTCATAATTAAACTTTATCTAAACATTAAAGCTTGTTTAATTAATCATATAAAAATATGCAGTTTTATATTTAACTGTCATTTTGATCCAGGATTTAATTTTAAGTTTAAGATTAACTTTAATCCTGTTGCACCATAACTTTAAACTTAGATTTAAATCTCGATTATGGATGAACTTTAAATTTAATCAATGTTTAAATAAAATAAAATAAAATCTACATGAAGATGAACTCTTTGATCAGTCTAGCATTTTATAAAAAGAGACATTATTAAGTTTATTACCTTAATTGGCAAAAGCCTCTTACGTCAGAGAAAATTTCTGGTGGTCTGTAAGGAAGGAAGTGCAATTGTCAGGATTTGGATTTTTGGCCAGCTGTGTTTCTCTTTTTTGTGTGTGTTTGCGTCTGTGAGTTGGTGTGTCCTGGGGCATGAATACGCACTCCTCTCTGTGGCTGATTGCTGAATGTGAAGCACCTGTTGCCAGTCAACTCCAGTATTTAAACCTTGGGTCTCCAGTCATTCTCTGCCAAATCGTTCAGTTTGCCAATGTGGTACTATGCTAAGGCCAGTCTTTAGACCAGTTTTTGTGTTATGTGTTTTGTTGGAGCTCTAATTTTATTTCTCCTGTGTTTTAGACCTCAGTCCACTTGCATTCACCCTGCAATCTGCTTGCCGTGCCCAACAACAATCTACTCTCTCAGCTCTGCCAACACATCTTTGGCCTGTTTTGTTTCCAGCTCACTTCAGCCATCAATCTTCAACAACAAATGGGATATGGATTGTGTTGCTTGACTTTTGGCAATAAATTAATTTTATTTGCATCATTTTTAGTCTGCGTTCTGCTTTTGGGTACAAAATTGTGTTTGGTTACAACAACATTAACTTTATTGCTGTTTATTTACAATGGCAGTGTCAGGGTCGTGTGCAGGAAGGAGCCATGGGGACAAGGAAATAATACAAACGTGGTTTTTAATAATAATAAACAAAAACAAACAAACAAACAAAAAATCAAACAAGGAAACAGAAACAAACAGAAACAGCAGGGAAAACTCAATGTTAACATCCGACAACCAAACAATGAACAGAATCCAACTATTAAAGGAGTGCTAATGATACAAAGACAGGTGTGGGTGATAAACCAATAATGACTTCACAAGGAACGGAACAGGAAAAACAGACAGACAGAATTCTTACATTTGAGTATTCATATTCGGGACTTCTACAGAATGTCCAGATGGCCAGTCAGCCACAGTTGCCAGTGAAGCGCAAACATGCTACAGAGACCCATCTAGAGAAATAACGACTGTCATCTGAACACAAAGTCTTTCCAAGTCACAGAACTCGAGTCCAAGTCAGTTCTAGAGTCACTGCTGTAAAAGTCTGTCTCATCTCAAATCTCCTTTAATTATGTTTAGTTGATTTTTAAGTTACTAATAGCGGACAACAGATTATCTATCTCCTGAGACATGTCATTAGCAACATTCGTTTGCACAGTCTCTGTCTGATTGAGTGACATTGTATTAGTGACTTCCATCTGTGGAATCTCTGTCTGATTAAGGGGTGTCCCATAAGCAACATCTGTCTTTGGAGTCTCAGTCCGATTAAGTGACATCTCATTAGTGACATCCATCTGCGGAATCTCTGTCCGATAAAGGGATGTCTTATTAGTGATATCTATCTGCGGAATCTCTGTCCGATTAAGGGATGTCTTATTAGTGACATCCATCGGCGGAATCTCTGTCCGATAAAGGGATGTCTTATTAGTGACATCCATCGGCGGAATCTCTGTCCGATTAAGGGATGTCTATTGGTAATCTCTCCTTGGAATCTCTGTCGACTAAGGGATGTCTCATTAGTGACTTCCATGGTGAATCTCTGTCCGATAAAGGGATGTCTTATTAGTGACATCCATCAAGCGGAATCTCTTGTCGAGGGGTCACATTTATCTTGGAAGTGTCCAACTAAGGGATGTCTCATTGGTGACATCCATGAATCTCTGTCGATTAAGGGATGTCTCATTAGTGACATCCTCGGAATCTCTGTCTGATTCTCTGTCTGATTAGGGGATGTCTCATTAGTGACATCTATCTGCGGAATCTCTGTCTGATTAAGGGATGTCTTATTAGTGACATCTATCTGCAGAATCTCAGTCCGATTAAGTGACATCTCATTAGTGACATCCATCTGCAGAATCTCTGTCTGATTAAAGGGTGTCCCGTAAGCAACGTCCTTCTGGGATGTGACATCTCTCCCCATATTCGCAGGCTGATTAAGGGGCTGTATTTCTGTATCACTACACTGGAAAAAAGAAAGAAAACAGATTTACAGAAAATAAAACAAATGATCAGAACTGACGATTCAGTTGCACAAACAAAACACAAAGATGCTTTTGTCCTCTCCGATGTTTGCTGAATGTAAAGATCTCTATTCTTCATTTTGGAGGTAAAACAGCACAAGAGCTGTCAGTGCTCCTTTATATAAGTTGTCTATTATTAGTGTTTTGATTTGATGATTTCTGAACGACACAGCGGGAACTCAAACAGATACATATCACTTATAGATCTCACAGATCTGAATTCATAGTCAATTCCTCTTTTTTTTTTTTTTTTAAATGTATTTATCCATTTATTTATTTATTGTAGACAGGCTCTGTGCCCATAATATCTCACCTTGTCATGAATGTGTGATGGACTCTTTCCTGTTTGGACAATAATAACACACTTTTAATTTGGCCAATTAAAATAAAACCACATGCCTTAACATATTTAAAAAGAAAGATGTTCGCACAATAAGTCTCATCATTGCATTTTGTAAGATCAGCTGTAATACTTGCCATTTTTTCTTGATC
The DNA here is from genome assembly GCA_012976165.1 of Labeo catla. Classification (NCBI taxonomy): domain Eukaryota; kingdom Metazoa; phylum Chordata; class Actinopteri; order Cypriniformes; family Cyprinidae; genus Labeo; species Labeo catla. Next base: position 7,500 of record VONZ01001461.1, on the reverse strand, counting down.
TGTGCCTACAGTAAATCACACCAGCAACTGCAGCCAGCAACAGAACAACAGCAGTAACACCACCAATAATAGCAGCATGCTTTCCTGTTACAGCAGCTGAAGACAGACCTGAATCTGGAACAGATAAATACAATCATTATTAATAGAGATGACTGATAATCAGCTTTACAAATAATTGACTGACATTTACAGCTTTGTGTGAAACTAATAAATGGCACCATCCGGTTTTTAGAAACTGCAGCTTATACAGTGACTCTCACAAGATAACTAACTTTAGCTGCTTTTACGACTCTCATTTTACTTTGCCTTGGTTTGGTGTCTCATGTCTCAAATCCAAAGACACTGGTAAGGCAAGGCAAGGCAAGGCAATTCAATTTATATCTAAAGCAATCAAAAATAACAAGTTAACCAATGTGCTATAGATATTCTAAAACATAAATAAACAGGCAATATACACATATTTCTTACACAGCACAGAGCATCCGACCATTCAAAATTAAAACAAAAAACAAAAAAAAAACAACAACAACAACAACAACAACAAAAAAATGAGGTTCCAACAACACATCAGTGAACAGCATTCTGCAAAAATGCCTGGGAAAATAAAAGTCTTTAAAAGGGACTTCAATGACACCAAAGTGGAGGCAATTCTTATGTGTTAAGACAAACTGTTCCAGAGCTTCATGGCCAATACTAGAAGGCCTTGATTAGCTGGTTCAGGTGTGTTTGATTAGGGCTGGAGCACAACTAGGTTTAGAAAAAGTGGGTCCCCAGGAGCAGGGTTGAAGACCTACGGTGTGAGTAAATATGACTAATTTCTGTACTTGGGTATCTTTTCAGAAACTTTGTAGTTTCAAAGTTATTAGCAACTTTTACTCTCTACATTTTTCAAAGAGTCTGCTCTCTTTACTTCCACTACATATGAAATGAGTGTTGCAGTCACACATTACATTTTGCATGGCACCTAGCTTTTTCTGCAGCAGTTTATTTCTGCTGCAAAAGACATGATGCTGCCATCTACAGGGCACCAAAAGTACTGTCTTGTGTGTTATGCCCTTACCCACCCAAACTTGTCAACAAGACTACTTTACGTGAATGTGAGTTCCTTAGCAAGTAGTTGTAAATCAAATGTGTTTTATATATGAGATGAGGACACGACTGTAGCCGGATATGACCAACACATCCAGTGCAAGTCTTTGACTTTTTAATTTTGCTCAACATTATTTTATCTATCCATTATCCTAAAATACCTTTTTGAATGGTATTTTTTTTATTTGTTTGTTTGTTTGTTTTTTCAATTTTGAGGTGCTCAGTTTTATTTTAGTTTTACTAGAGCAGGGGTGCTCAACCCTGTTCCTGGAGATTGACTTTCCTGCAGAGCTCCAACCCTAATCAAACCCACCTGTCTGTAATTATCAAGTGCTCCTTGAGATCCTAATTAGCTGGTTCAGGTGTGTTTGGTCAGGGTTGGAGCTGAATTCTGCAGGAAAGTCCATGACCAGGGTTGAGCACCTCTGCCCTAGAGCATTTTTGAGCCTATATTTATTAAAAGCAAATTATGTAAGTACTGTTAAAATCAGGTACTTTGGGACTTTCACTCAAGTTGTTTTGCAACTGGTTACTTGTAGTGGAGTAATTTTCACTTTACAGTATCTGTACTCCTATTCAAGTATGGTTTTCAGGTACTCTTTCCACCTCAGGTACTCTTTACAGCATTCATCTTGCTCAGAAATGAGACAAGATGAGCGCTTGAGGTTAAAAAGTATATACATTTGTCAATTTGTTTAAAAAATGACAGATCGTTTCACTACATAAGACCATTCCTCCTCGGGTGGGATCATTTAGAGCCATTTGAAGTTACTTTTAAACTGCATTTTGGAAGTTCAAACTTGGAGGCACCATTGAAGTCAACTAAAGAGACATGACAAGGGGGTGAGTAACAACCTGCAATCTGTAATCGTGACAGTGTAGACTGACTAATCCCTACATACAGCGGACTACAACAGTCCAGATGACAAGACACAAATCGCATGTTCTTATTTAAAAATAAGCAGATCAAACACCACCATTAATCTGTTTGAACAAAAATTACACCTATTTTTTTTTTTTTAAACCATGGATTAACCATAGATAGATAAAGGACCTAAATCAATATTAGTAGAGACAGATGCATTCGAGTGTGTAAAAACAAAAGTCTCAGTTTTACTTTCATTTAGGTGCAGAAAATTCACAGCCAACAATGTTTTCATGTCCTTTAAGCATGCAAGAAGAGGCCATAAAAAGTCACCTTCTATCTTTACTGGTACATAAATCTGCATATCATCAGCGCAGCAATGAAACGATATACAATGTTTACTAAAAATAGATCCTATTGGAAGCATATACAATGAAAACAAAATGAATCCCAAAATGGATCCTTGCGGGATACCACATGTAAGAGACACGATTTAAACCATTTTAAAACAGTACCACTGTTCACGTTGAGCAATAAGATTTTTATGGTCTATGGTGTCAAAAGCTGCACTAGGGTCTAATAACACCAAAACAGCAGTATCACCAGAGTCTACTGCTAGGAAAACATTGTTGAGAACTTTCAAAAGTGCTGACTCTGTACTGTGATGCTCCTTAAACCCTGACTGGAAAGCATCAATGATTCTTGAGAGAAAAGTCAGATGGATTTAGCTGGTTTTGCATCTGAACTCTTCAAACAAACCCCGTGTTTATGATATGATTTTCTGACTACGCTTAACCTTGGCTTAATTTTAGCTATAAAATTGGAATAATATTATCATTATAATGCGATTTGACCACTTTGATGTCTACACTTTATTAAACGCTTATTTCAGACATGAAATTCTGCAAAAAAAATCGTTTGTTTATGATGAAAAAATTATACATTTCAGCATTAAAATAATCAGAAACATCTGAACAAGTTTTTATTAGTTTACATGGATATGACAACTAAAAATGTATATAATAGGTTATAAAAATGAAACCAAAAATAACCTGCAGGGAATGCTTTGGGAATTTGTTTTATAATTTTATAATCTTTTTTTATAATCGGTTAGGATTTTAAAATTCCTGTAGTGTGAGCCAGGCTTTAGCCGTGCTGCGCTGTACCATGCAGTGAAAAAGTGACGATGCATTGTGTATTTTTTCTTATTATTAATATTACACTTCAACTTTTTAAAATTATTAATAGTGTGACAAACAAGACTACTGACTGTTGCTTTGATGTGCATGAGAATATAATCGGCATAATCAGCATTTGAGAAAGATGATTTAAGTATTTTAACTGTTTTCTAAAGTTGCTCTAGGGGAAAAGGCACTACATGAAAAAAATTATACTCACCAGTGACAGTAACACTAAATCCCCTAATGATGCTGAATATGCTGCTGTCGGTTCGTAGTGTATATTTTCCAGAGTCTGTTTTTGTGATGTTCATGATGGTCAGAGATCCAGTCTGATGATCCAGCTTCAGTCTGTCTCTGAATCTCTCATCACACTGTTCATCTGTACAGATCTTACTCTGATCTCCAGTGATTTCAGCAATAAGAATGTCATCAAAATACCACGTCATCAAATAAACTTGGTTTTTAATTTCTCCTGGATGTACAGTGACAGAATCTCCCTCCTTTCTCTTCATTTCATTTCGTTCTGCAGCAGGAACATCTGAAACACAAACCAACAGCTACTGGAGAATCTTTCTCCCACATAACATGAGAGAACTGTACATATGAAAACAATTTCACGAGTTCGACTGCCCATCCAGTCGATGAGCCAATGCGATATTACCTAAAGGGAGAATAACAGAAACAGAGGAGGAGAAGGGGAGGTGGAGGGATGCCAGAAGATCGGAGGCTGGGACGTTGCAATAAGAGATACTTTTATAGGCTTGTAATGATGATTGACAGGACTGAAAGATTATGCTCCTCCTGAACCTACGTTTGGAACTTCATAAAGCATGCTATCTTGAGTTTCATTTGAATAGCAGCTTTTATCCACATTAAGTGATAATGAAAATATTTTACTTTAAATTCTTTGCATTTTGGATTGCTGATGTACTAAAAATCAGTATGAAATAATGGATGCATTTAAACCGATGATAACAGAAGGTGATCAGAGATGGTATGATGAGAAACTGTCATCTTCACAGAGCATCTGAGAAAAACTCACCAATGGAAAAACAAAATGAGTAAAATGAAATTGAGCTTAATTAATGTTACACATTCTGCTTTAGTAAATGTGTTTTTTGAAGAAATTATGTGAATGTGAATTAATGTAGAGATAATAGAAGAAAAAAAAAGAAAAACACCTCTGAATGTGACTTTAAAACATCACTAAACTCACAAATTTCAAACACAATGACTCACCATGAGCAGAAACACTGAAGATCTTTTCACTGTCACTGTTGCTGTTGATTATCTTCAATTTATACTCTCCAGAGTCTGTGATTTTGATGTTCATGATGGTCAGAGATCCAGTCTGATGATCCAGCTTCAGTCTGTCGCTGAATCTCTCTATACATTGATTATCTGTACAGAGCTTACTCTGACTCCCAGTGATTTGAGCAATGCGAATGGCATTAAAATACCATATAATCCTTTCTTGTTGCTTTGTTTTAACACCAGTGTTTAGAGTGACTAAATCTTCCTCTATCACAAATACGATCTCTCTGTCTGCACCAAAACCAGAAGCACCTAAAGAAGAAATGAACAAATAATTGTTATCCAAATTATAAGAAAAGAAATCAACATTGCTATGGAAGAGAAAGTGAAAGCTCCCTGCTTCTGAAATGTCTACCTATTATTTTCTGCTCATAAGTTTAAGTGCAAGTAGCAGAGACTGTAACATGCAATCCTAAATAGCTTACAATGGCCATGTAAAACCACACTTCAAAATACAAGCTACAAATGCATTTCTGTCGACTATAGAGCGATTACAGCTAATACTAAACAAAACGAGGTCGCTTTCGGATTTTAGCCCTTTGTCGTTTGAATAAGAAACTATAAGTATAAAAGTCTTACCATTGATTAAACACCAGAACAAGGGCAAACTAAAGAGAGGCCTCATTGTCACCATTTGTCCTATAAATGAATAAATAAATCAATTCAGATTTAAGTACACATAAATCTTCCGGGTTTTTTCTGCCTCGACATTGAAGTAGATGAAGAGTACAAAGGTGGCTGCAGTGAGGGGAGGAGTGACCTACGGTTAAAACAGACAGTTCTGAATACTCTCTAACCAGGGGCGTAGCTTTGCTTTTGACATTGGTGGGGACATAACAGCAGAACCCATAAAGATTTTTAAAGAAAACTTTTCTGTAGTAACAAACACAACTTTTCACTCATATCTGATTAACAGATAAATTAATCCAACTTACGTTCTTATGCAAGTGTTGATTTTTAATTTGTGGATTTTTAAGATGCAGTTTGCCTTATACTATCAGACAGTGTCACTGCGTCACCTGACAGTGTCATGCATCTTGACTTCCGGTTTTATTTTGTATAAAACATGGAAACACCAAAGATGCTATGTTAGGCTTTTTATTAGACAGGTACTGAACACAGAGTAGAATTACAACAGAACTTTTAACACACTCAAATGTATCAAATATGATAAACAGTGCTGCATATCTGACACAAGAGCAGAAAACATTTAAATAGTAAGACTTAACAATAAGATTTAACAATAAATAATTTAATTTATTTACTCTATATACAGCTGTATGTATCACATGGGCAGCTCCGAAGAGAGCGACACATGTTTTCATCTGGGAACTACGGTAATTATGAGTTGGCGTGAACGCAGCATAAACCTTTGACCAGCATGTCGGTAGGCAATAAAGCTAAAGCTGTCCTGTCGTAAACGCTGAACCGGTAAAAGCCGCCGCTGCAGTAGCAGCTTTAAGAGTTTATCACACAGTGAAGGAGTTATATCCTATTGTATACAGACAAATACACAGAACGAGTAAATGTTTAAGTGGGATTATAGAGGGTTTGCACTTATGTCATGGTTTGGACAGTCAGACTTAACAAGCAGATGTTGAATCATTTGATATTTACAACTTTCTACTTTCGTCATCAGTTGAATGATATTGATTTAATTAATAAATGGCTTCATCTGGTGGGTATTTGCGGAACTGCAGCTAAAACAGTTCACAGCACCATTAACTCTACTGTGTGGGCCAGTGTTCTTACAATGCTACAATGCTTACAATGCTATATGCTACCTGACAGGATGTACTATCATTATTATATTTGAATGGTTTTAGGGTTAGGGCTTGGTGTCTACACTTTCAAAATTATTATTTGAAGTAAGATTCTGAGTACATTATAGAAGAAAAATACATTTTAGGCTGTCTTCTTCAAAACTTTTCAAAATGTTTAAAGGGGTAATCAGATGCCTATTTTCCACAAGTTGATATGATTCTTTAGGGTCTTAATGAAAAGTCTATAACATGCTTTGGTTAAAATTTCTCAATGGCAGTGTAAATAACACCTTTTTTATCTTGCCAAAATCAGCTCTGGAAAAATCATCCTGTTCTGGTTGATGTTGCTTTAAATGTTAATGAGCTCTGCTCTTCTTTGTGGAGTAATGAGCCTGTTTACTTTAGCCGTATTAAGCCGCTAAACTTGCTAACTGGCACATTATTAGGAAAGGCGATAGCAAAGATACATAAAATAACCATTATTCTCACTTCTGCTGTAAGTGAAACTGGATCACGAATGATTTGCACGAACATAGACGGATATATGTAGATCGGGAGGCGCATTCCTTTCACAAACAAACGTAATCTACTGCATCTTCAGCGGCTCAGATGTCAGGAGTAAATGACGACCACTATGTTCATTATTACATCCAGCAACACAACACCTCAATCACTCAATCGGAGATATTCTTGTCTAACTTACATCCCTGCTCCAGCATCGAAACAAAGAGGGTGGACTGTTACAGCTGATCTGAGGTAAAACGCTCATGTCAATCAGCTACCGTTGGAGCGGCCTCTGTGGGTGTGACGCCACAATGACAGCTAAATTTGAAAAAGGGGATATTATTTTTATAGATTAATTAAAAACCACTGCATGGGTTTTGATCATTTTAGGGTAGATTTGTACATACACTGCCAACACACATTAATGTTCAAACAACATGCAAGTGAACTTTGCATCCGGTGACCCCTTTAATTTAGTGTGTTCCTGATTATTTGTAAAATTTACTAGTATTTTTTTTTTTTTTTACTACATTATACAGAAGCAGTATTCAATTAAGTCTAAAAAATATAAAAAGATTGCATATTGTATATAAGAGGAGGTGTCGACAAAATTTCATCTGTAAAATGTGAGACTTTGTTTTATTAACTTTTCCAAAATAAACTTGCAAATAACAGTGTTAAATATGATTGTTGTGTTTCAGCTTTCCTTCTGAGTCAGTTGCAGTTTCTCATCATGTTTCTGTAGATTAAAGTTTAGAGCTGTTCATAGCCACAGGAGAAGAAG